>JAHKKF010534394.1:0-12548 GCA_019740295.1 Labeo calbasu
ATTTATTTATTTATTTATTTATTTATTTATTTATTTATTTATTTAAATGACAAAAGCACAAACTAAATTACCAAAAATTTAACTAAAATTAAAATGAAAACTGAAAAATGCAATACAGAAACCAGGACACATTTAAAGTAATTTAAATAATTTAATTTTAATAATTTAAACCTAAAACATTTATTTATTTATTTATTCCTAATATAAATGACAAAAGCATAATCTAAATGACCAAAAATTAAACTAAAATTAAAATAAAAAAATAAAATAAAAATACAATACCGAAACCAGGATACATTTTAAATAATTCATTAAATTTAACTCTAAATTTAAAAATGTAAACATGAAAGGTTATTTATTTATTTATGTATTTATAATATAAATGACAAAAGCACAAACTAAATTACCAAATTCAACTAAAATTAAAATCAAAACCGAAAAACTGAAAAAAATACAATACCGAAAACAAAATACATTTTAAATAATTTAAACCTAAATTTTATTTATTTATTTGTTTATTTATTTTTAACTAATATATTAAAATTTAAACTAAAATTTAAACCAAAAATTAAACTTAAAATTTAAAAGAAAACTGAAAAAAATAAAATAAAAATACAATACTGAGACCAGGATACATTTTAAATAATTTAAATATAAAAGGTATACATAATATACGTAATATTTATACATAAAAGGTTATTGTTATTATTTTTACTTTAGTTATTACAATTATTACTACTGTTATTTTAGTTATATTAGTTATATTTTTATTACTGTTATTTTAGTTGTATTTATATACCGTTTACTAAGTATGTAGTATTTATTAATTTTTTTTTTAGTCAAGTTTTAGTCATTGTGTTATTTATTTATTTATTTATTTATAAATGAAAAAAGTACAAACTAGAAGACCAAAAATTAAACTAAAATTAAAATGAAAACTGAAAAAAATGAAAAAACACCAGAACATCTGTTCATCCTATTAATTATTTAAAAAAAACAGCTGAATCATTAATAATTAATAACAAACATGATGTGGCTGACTTTAGCAGTCTGTATGACCTCTGACCTCTGTGTGGCCTTTGACCTTCCTCTGTATGACCTCTGACCTTCCTGTGCCCCGTTGCAGATGTTCCATCCCGCCCATCCGCCATCGCTCTACTGCACTGCACCGGACGAGAGATGATGATTGGCTGGAGAGCACCGGCCAATCACGGAGGAGACCCAGTGCGCGGCTACTACCTGGATCAGAGGGAAAAATCCCAGAGCACCTGGACAGAAATCAACATCAAACCCGCTAAAGAAAGAGTCTATGAGGTGAAAACAACACCATTCAGTGATGAATTACAAGCAGTTTCTGCGCCGTTGTGGGCGGTTGCTAACTGTCTGAAGTCAGAATAACCTTCCTAATGACAAGACCTGCGTAAATCAGTCATAAATATTGTTTATTGCTCAATACTTCACTGCAGTCATGGCAGGAAAAGTTCGACCTGCTCATCTCCCTTCGTCTAACTTTAAATGTGTCACCGAGCAACCGCCGTGTCCATGGAGACTTAATTAAAACTTAAAGCGCTGTTTATTTTTGATTGTTTTCACGGTTTAATTAGAACACGTTCTAGCTCCAACATCACGTTAGTGGTTTGATGAAAAAAAATCGATTGTTAAAGGTGATGTTTAATTTGTGGAGTATGCAGACGGAGGCCGCGGCCGTCATAGTTTTAAAGCAGATCTCGTCATTAGTTAATGCAGATGCATGTAAACAAATGCAACATTTAATTATTACATTTCTGTTGCTTGTCCTGACATTCTCTGCTGATTATTGGTTGTATAAAACAGGAATTTTAAGTATGATCATGAACAAAACTGCCCATAAATACAGTGCAAATTGGTATTCTGTTCTGTAAATTAATAAAATCACTTCAACAGAATGTTCTTTTAGATTAATATTAGTTAGTTTTAGATCATTAAAATACCTTAAAATAAAGTGATTATGGTCTTTTATAACCAAACAAAAATTAAATATATATTTAAACATAATCTGTTGATTTGATATTCAGTTAATTGATAAATTTATTTGATATTTAAAATAATTTAAAAAAAAAAAAAAAATTAATTATTCATTTAAGTATCTCAATGTAGTTTAAATTATTTTTGTTATTGTTATTATGTTTTACATAATATTTTTTATTTTATTTATATTTTAGTTATAAATTGGTATTTAGTTAATTGATCAATTTATTTGTTATTTAAAAGAAAGTAATTAAAATTTAATTTAAGTAATTCATTCATTCATTCATTTAAATGTGTCAATAGAGTTTTAATTTATTTTCTATTTGTTATCATGCTTTAGTTATTAAAATTATTACAGTTATTTTATTTATATTTTAGTTATAATCTGTTGAATTGGTATTGAGTTCAATTTATTTCTAATTTAAAATAAAAAAATGTAATTTAAGTAATTAATTAATTTAAATACGTCAATATACTGTCGTTTTAAGTTTATTTTCTGTTTGTTATTGTTAGATTTATTTTAGTTATTAAAATTATTATTACTGTTATTTTATTAATATTTCACTTATAATCTGTTGAATTGATATTGTTCAATTTATTTGTAATTAAAAAATATTAAAAAAAAATAATTTAAGTCATTAATTCATTTATTTATTTAAATGTTGTTAATATAGTTTTCATATATTTTCTATTTGTTATTGTTATTATATTTATTTTAGTTATTTAAATTGTTATTACTGTTATTTTATTTATATTTCACTAATTTATTTGTAATTTAAAAAATAAAAAAAATTAAATTTAAGTAATCAATTCATTTATTTATTTAAATACTGTCAATATAGTTTTAATTTATTTTTTTATTTTTCATTATTATGTTTATTGTATTTATTAAAATTATTATTACTTTTATTTTATTTATATTTTAGTTATAATCTATTGAATTGATATTGAGTTCAATTTATTTGTCATTTAAAATAATTATTGAAAAATAGATATCAATTTATTTATTTATGTAAATGTGTCAATATAGTTCTAATTAATTTCCATTTGTTATCGTTTTTTATTATTTTTACTGTAGTTATTACAATTATTAATACTGTTTTTTTATTTATATTTTGGTTAAAATCTGTTGAATCAGTATTCAGTTAATTGATCAATTTATTTTTTATTTAAAATAAAATAAATAAAAATAATGATTTAAAAAATAAATGTGAGTAATTATTAAATATATTTATTTAAATGTGTCAGTACAGTTTTAATTTATTTTCTGTTTGTTATTGTTATTGTGTTTATTTTAGTTATCAAAATTATTATTAATGTTATTTTATTTATAATTGAATTATAATCAGGTATTGAGTTCAATTTATTTGTAAAAAATAATTTTAAAAATTACATTTAAGTAATGAATTAATTCATTTAAATATGTCAATATAGTTTTAATTAATTTTCCATGTGTTATAGTTTGTTATTATTTTTACTTTAGTTATTACAATTATTATTACTGTTATTTTAGTTACATTAGTTGTATTTGTTTTACTGTTATTTTAGTTATATTTATATATTGTTCACTAAGTATATAGTATTTATTAATATTTTGAATTGTTTGACTTTTTATTTTATTTTATACATTTTTTTATTTTTATATTTTCAGTCATTTTATTTTTAATAGTTTTGTGCTATTTTATTTCTTTTTAGCTTTTTTATTTACTTATTTATTTTCAGCTTGAACTTATTTTATTTCAGTTGCAATGCAACATTTATATGATTAAAAAATAACCTCTAAAATAACAATAAAAATAATAATAAAAATTACAAAAACATGTAAAAAAGGAATGAAAAGACAAAATTAAAAAATACAAAACGATTTTGTAATTTTCTCTTATTCTCTGTTTTAAAATCCTGTCATTTTCTGTTTTTAATATAAAAATAAAAGCTAATTTAAAATCTGAATAAAAACTCTCTTAGTGATACTAAAATAACTTGCATTAGCAAACACCAATAATGAATCTAAAGCAAAAGAAAACCTATAATATTCATTTTGACCTCGTGGTGAGCAAACAACATTTTCTGAAGGCTCACTACCACCTTTGATGAAACAGAACATGTTTAATGGGTTTCGGCCTTATTTCTGTTCAGACTGAAATGTCATGAGTGCACAGCGCCCTCTGATGGACTGAAACGGCATCAGCCTCGTGTCTCTTTCTATTAACATGCCCTCTGAAAAATAGGGGGTTTTTCACAGAGGAGGATGGGGTTGTTTTGCACTATTTGCTCACAGGACGCCTCAAAGTACATTATGTCAATTAGAAAACATTGATCTTCGAGGGCACTGTGGTCGTAGCACGAAGCCCATGTTAATGTTTTCCACCGCTCATTGAGCAGTCAGAGACACACGCCACCTGCCCAGACTCATTACAGACCGCCACAAACGCGCACCACCCTACGTTACAGTCCTCTGACGTCTGCCACCTAGTGGGCGTTCTCCGTCCCAGCAGGCCGCAGGTGGCCTGATCTTGAACCTCGAGAGATTTGAGCTCCTAGATAAGCCTCTGATTTGATAAGAGGATTCAGGCAACAGTTAATCACAAGTCTAAAGGCTCAAGAAGGCCCGTTTTCCTAAATCCAATCCCAATTACTTGTGACGAGGTGGCCACTCGCGGTGATCTTTGCTTCTCATCACAGAAACAGGTCTTAAAGTAATGTTTATCGGATAAGTAGCTCTCAGGCCTAATGGTCCTTGATATAGACGTCAGCCGGCGGATCGATGCACTGAAGATAAAGGCTTTTCTGGGCAGGGTTATTGTCGTTAACCAAAAAGATAATAAAATTATTTTTTTTTTGACTGAAATGTATATTTTTAATAATAAATTTAAATTAAAACTTAACCATTAAAAAAAAACATTAAAATCTGAACTGAAATTATAAAAAAAAAAAATAAAATAAATGCTAAAATAGGTATAAATCAAAAGTGTAAATAAAAATATTAACATTAAAAAAAAATCAAAACGCTAATATGAAAATTAAAACTAATTCAAAATATGAATAAACACTAAAATAGTAAAATTATACCGTTTCTAGGTTTAAAAAATGTGTCAGGACTCCACAGATTTCCACCAAAAAAAATAAATAAATAAATAAATAAATGTGAACTAAAATTAAAGAAAAAATAACCAAAAACATGTAAGTACTAACATAGCTATAACTAAAACTGAAATAAAAATTCATACAAACTATATAAACATAAAAAACTAATACAAATGAGAATCTTAACTGAAAACATAAAAATAAAATCTTAATTTAAAATATGAATAAATACTAAAATAGTAAAATTGTACTGTTTCTAGGTTAAAAATGTGTCAGGACTCGACAGATTTCCACCAAAAAAAATAAATAAATAAAATAAATGTGAACTGAAATTAAAGAAACAATTAACCAAAAAATTTAAGTACTAAAATAGCTATAACTAAAACTGAAATGAAAATTCATACAAGCTATATAAACATAAAAAAAAACTAATAAGAATGAGAATCTTTAACTGAAAATATGAAAATAAAATCTTAATTTAAAATATGAATAAATACTAAAATAGTAAAATTATATTGTTTCTGGGTTAAAAATGCATCTGATTTGCAGGAAAAGAGCATCAGATGTAATTTTTGTTTCTTGAATAAAATAAATTTGAACTGAAATGAAAGAAAAATTAACCCAAAAAAATTAAGTTTTAATATAGCTAACACTGACAAAAATACATGAACTCACTAAAACTAATTAAAATTAAAATGCGAAATATAAAAATAAAAACTAGTTTAAAAATATTAATAAATAATATTGCTGAAAATTGGAGAAAAAGTACAGAAAAACAAAACAAAACTGAAAATACTAAAATAACACTAAAGGATAAATTAAAAAAACTATATTGACAAAATGTAACTAAAAATAATATACAATAAATAATATAAATGAAATAAATAGAATTATAAAACAAATTAAAAATATAATGTAACAATATATTAAATATGAAATAAAATAAATACTAAAATAGTAATATTGCACTGTTTCTGGGTAAAAACTGCATCTGTTTCGCAGGACTTAACAGATTTCCACAAAAAAAAAGGAGCGTCAGTCATCATTTTTTGTTACTCAAATAAAATAAATGTGAACTGAAATTAAAGAAAGAATTAACAATACTAAAATACCTTAAATAGCTTAAAAAAATATCTCAAATTAAAAGTGAAATTAAAATGAATAAAACTTATGTTGACATTTTTAAAAAATCGAATAAGAATGACAGAAACACAACAAAATTACTAAAACTAATTAAAACAAATTAAAATAAAAACTAATTAAAAATATTATTGTAATATAGCTGAAATTTAAAGACAAAATAAAGAAAAAAACAAATGAAAGTGCTAAAATAACACACTAAAAGTTCAATTTAAAACACTATATTGACAAAATATGTAATAATATATTAAATATAAAATAAAATAAAATAAAATAAAATAAAATACTAAAATAGTAAAGTGATACTGTTTCTGGGTAAAATGCATCTGATTCACAGGAGTTCACAGTTTTCCACCAAAAAAATTATGTTGGCATATTTTACAAAGTTATTATGAATGACAGAAATACAACAAAATTACTAAAAACTATAAAAAATAAAAATAATTAAAATAAAAATGAATTAAAAATATTAATAATATAGCTGGAAATTTACAAAAATAAGAAACAAAATTAAAGTACTAAAATAGCAATAAAAGTGAAATAAAAAAAAACAATATTGACAAAATTTGAAAAAATTAAAATTAAAATGAAAATATAAAAATAAAAACAAATTTAAAAAATTATGTAATAATATATTAAATACTAAAAATAGTAAAATTGCACAGTTTCTGGGTTAAAAGTGCATTTGAATCAAAGGACTCATCAGATTTCACACAGAATTGGAGCGTCACTCATCCACAAAGTTATTCTACGTCTCTTGTGTTTTAGTTCATTAAATATTTTGAGTTATTTTGAAGATGCTTTCAGCTTCCATTAGCAGTGTAATCCTCTCCTATGCGCTTTTAAACACATTTTGCATTTAAATGAACACTGAAAATGTGAAAACAGATTCTAAGCCTGCTTGTTTATTAACACAACATATTTACACTATACTTTCTGTTTTTACACATTTTCTTTTATTATATTGTATTTTAGGTTTCTCTCCTGTCCTTTCTGACACATGAATTTATTTTCCATTAATTGTTGGTTTTGTTTTTAGGTGACAGGCCTTCAGGAAGGACATTTTTACCAGTTCCGTGTCTTCGCGGCCAACATCGTTGGATTGGGTGACGCTTCTGAACCCAGCGAACTGTTTTTGTGTGAGCGCTGGACGATGCCTGAGCCTGGTGAGATCATGTTCATTTACAGTCCTTGTAGCAATTTTGAGGAAGAAAGAATGTTTGGAAGCCAATTTTATTGCATCTACAACTTGCAAAAAAGAAGGTTATATTTCCAAATGACTTTATTTCACATTTATTGCATATTAAGTGATTTTGTATTATTGCACTATTCATTTACGTATTAATTGCACAACTTATACACTTTGTAATCATAGTAAACAATAAATTTGATTTGCTTCAGTCATCTTTTATAGAAGCTTCTCTGAACTAGACCATATCTGGCATAGACTAACATGCTGTTCTTATTTCATTCATCTTTAATATGTTTCTGTTCTTTATTTAATGACTTAATCGTTATAGTGTATTTCACAGGACTGTGTCTGTCTGGCACAGTGATGCAGAATTCAAAAATCAATAAAAGCAGTTTTTCTTCCATTGTGTTTCTCTTGTGCTGGTTCACTTTTTTTTCGCTTACAGCACATTCATTTAACTAGAAAGAGTGGAGACAGCACACTACATTTCCCCTTGGTTATCATTTTTATGCTTTGTTGTAGGCTAGATTACTTATTTCTTTTATTTTATAGTTTCTGTGTTCAAAAAAATGATCACAGTTCATATACAAAGTGTGAATATGTGATTGGATTATTGTATGAATGTGTTGCAGGTTGTCCGTATGATCTGGAATTCAGAGAAGTGAGGCGGAACTCTCTGGTGCTGCTGTGGGCGGAGCCTATATACAAGGGCCAATCAGACATCAGTGGGTACATAGTGGAGATCAGTGAAGGGGCGGAGTCTGAGGATTGGACCCCTGTGACGAGTGAGCCGGTGACAGAAACTCACTTAAAGGTGCGTTTAGTTTATTTTTTGATTGCAAAATACTCAATTTAAGAATGTGAGTTGAATTGCAATCTAATTTTATATGCTTAATTTCAAATTGTGCATCAGGAATCAAATTTAAGGTAAGTCTCTATAGGTAAACTTACTTTTTTCTTTATCCAGTTGATTAATCACAGTGTATTAAGGTGTTTTGTACTACAAGTTTTTGAAATGCCATGTTTAAATATGGAAATGAGGCATTATATAAATAAATATGCGCTTATTTGCATACATTTCCAGAACATAAATCTGAACATTGGATAAAGCCAGGTACAAAATATTAAAATATCATTATTTTGTTTTAAATCACTCATTAAATCAGAAAATACTGTCAACAGGCAGAAAAACATATATTCAGTATTGAGTTTTTTCCCCACTTCAACAGGACTTACATTCACCAAATTTTACAGTTTTATTCCTATGTGTATTTTAAAGGATTTTACAGTAGGGTTTGTTTATATATAATTTTAAACCAGATTTACATAACATTTCATATAAATGTTATATACTGGATAAATGTTATGTAAATCTGGCCCAAAATTATTTATGAACAAACCCCTCTGTAAAATAAGTCAAAACATAAATGGGAATAAAATTGTAAAATTTGGTGTATGTACAGTATAAAAGTGTAGAAACAATTGCTAATATATTTTACAATTATTACCAAAGAAACAAGTTACACGTTGAATTAAAGTGAAATTTTGAAGTAGAATAAATTATATTTTCAATACAATACAATAAGAAAATGGCCTTTAAAGAGTTTTATTTTTATCACTCAATAAATCAGAAAATACTGTCAACAGACAGAAAAAAAACATTTTAACCAGTTTTGATAAGTTTTTTCTCCACTTCAGCAGCAGTTACATACACCAAATTTTACTGTTTTATTCGTATGAATATTTTAAAGGATTTTACAGTAGGGTTAGTTTATATATAATTTTGAACCAGATTTACATAACATTTCATATACTGGATAAATGTTACATAAATATGGTCCAAAGTAATTAATTTATGGTTCAATTATTTATTTTCTGGTCCAACCCCCTCTGTAAAATACTTCAAAATATAAATAGAAAGAAAATTGTAAAATTTGGTGTATGTACAATACAAAAAGTGTAGAAACAATAGTACGTAACACTAACATACGCCAAACTTTAACGGTTTATTACTATGTATATTTTAAAGGATTTTACAATGGGGTTGTTTAAAAAATATTTTAAACAAAACATTTGTCCAAAATTATTTATGAATAAACCCTTCTGTAAAATACTTAAAAATATAAATGAGAAAAAAATTGTAAAATTTGATGTGCATAAAATAAAAAAAGTGGTGAACATTTTTTAAAAATATATAATATGTAATGTATTTCACAATTAGTTACAAAGAAACTTCAAGCTAAATTTTGAAGTACAATCAAAAATATTTTTTTAAAAATTAAACAAGCTTTTTAAAAAATTAAAACAAACGCTTAAATGTGTATTTTGGATGTTTTCTTTTCACAAGTCTGAAAATAAGACATTTTATGGAAGCAAAATAGCCTGGAATCTCAAAATTGCCCAGTGCATGTCAAACCTGTGGTGTCTTTCCTTAAAAAGTGTGTTCAATTCACTTTAGCTGCATTTGCATCTAGACCCACTAAAGCCTTGACAGAGGACTGACCTGTTTCTGGATGATTGTTGATTAGGTTTCAGGTCTGCAAGCAGGTCAGACGTACCGCCTCCGTGTGTCTGCCATTAACGCAGCTGGAGTCGGCATGTCTTCGATGGCGTCTGAGCCGGTGGAAGCGCAGACTAAAGCAGGTCAGCTGCCTGTAAATCTGCATAATGATTTCACGCTCATTTTACAGCGAGACGCTTTTAACTCTGTCCCGCATTTGCCACCAGGAA
Organism: Labeo calbasu; assembly: GCA_019740295.1. Lineage (NCBI taxonomy): Eukaryota > Metazoa > Chordata > Actinopteri > Cypriniformes > Cyprinidae > Labeo > Labeo calbasu. Next base: position 10,154 of record JAHKKF010534394.1, read on the forward strand.
CCAAAGAGATTGAAATCGGAGTGGATAATGACGGCTTCATCTTCCTGAGCTTTGAAACTCCTGAAGGCAGCGATAAAGACGTCTTTAAGTGGAGTAAGAACTACGGGAAAGCGATTGATGCCGGACGAGCACGATTGGAGAACAAAAACAACAGGTCTTTAGTCACAATATGAGCACAACTGTGACACTTTTTCTGCAGCTTTGGATCTGGAAGTTTATTTCTCATTTATTTTCTCCAAAGGGATTTCCAGCTGTTTGTCAGTAATGAGTTTAAAATTTGTTTTGAAGCAAAAAAGTATTTGAAAATTAAAAAAAAAGACAGAAGACTGTGAACTTCAGCATTTTGTTTGTGAGGAAATTATATGCTAATCCCATGAAGCGTTGGAATAAAAGAATCAATAACCAATTCTAAAAAATTAAATTAGTAACTTAATCGGAAAAAATATAAAAACAGTATATATTATGGTATTTAAAAATGTTTAAATATGTTATTTCCATTCTGAATTTAATCTAAAACCAACGCTAGAATATTAACTTAAGTATAAATATAAAAACACTATTTATTAAGTTAATTAAAATACTTAAGCATTTTATTTCTATGAAGCAATTAAATAATCATTAACAATGCTGCAATATTGAACTATTAACCAGATGTAAAAACAGAATATATTAATTAAAATAAATTAAAATTTGCATAAATCTTTCACCCAATTATAAAGTTAAAAAAAAGAAAAAATATTTAAATATTTTATTTCCATTAAGTATTGAAATGAAGTAATAAAAATCTGATGCTACAATATTAAACTATTAACTTTTTTATAAATTAAAACAATGCGATGAAGTACTCAGCCAGTGCTATAAAATTACTATAATTTAATGAGTGTAAATATAAAAATATTAAGCTAATTAAAAATATGAAGTATTTTATTTCCATGAAGCATTGCTATAAAAAAACAATATTAAACTATTCATTTATTCAGTATAAATATAAAAACAGTATATATTAGGATATTTAAAAATATTTAAATATTTAATATTTTATTTCAGTGAGGTATGACAATGAAGTAATCAAAATTTGATGCTACAATATTAAACCATTCACTTTTTTATACATTTAAAAAACAGTGTAAATTAATTTAATTAAAAATATTTAAACATTTTATTTTTGTGAAGCATTGCAACAAAGTACTCAACTAGTACTATAAAATTACAATAAAATATATATTATATATATTATATATTTCTTAAAGTTTCTTAAAGGCATAGTTCACTCACAAAAAAAATTCAAAATTATTATTATTATTATTATTATTATTATTATTATTATTATTTACTTATTTTTGTAAATAGACATCTTAAAGTTTCTTAAAGGCATAGTTCATTCACAAAAAACATACATGTTTGAAAAAATGTCAAAAACCAATGCTACAATATTAAACTATTAATTTATTCAGTATAAATATAAAAACAGTATATATTAGGATATTTAAAAATATTTAAATATTTTATTTCAATGACGTATTGCAATGAAGTAATCAAAATTTCAAAACTATTAACTTTTTCATACATTTAAAAAACTGCAAATTAATTTAATTTACAACATTTTATTTATATGAAGCATTGCCTTAAAGTACTCAACTAGTACTATAAAATTACTATAAAGTATATATATGTATATTATATAATATATATTTCTTAAAGTTTCTTAAAGGCATAATTTTTTTAATTATTATTATTATTATTATTATTTACTTATTTTTGTAAATAGACATCTTAAAGTTCCTTTAAGGCATAGTTCACTCAAAAAAATTGTTTTGAAAAAATTATTATTATTATTATTATTATTTATTTATTTATTTCTGTAAATAGGCACCTTACAATTTCTTAAAGCGATAGTACAGTCTCTTTGAAATTAACCTTTTTGTTTCCACAGGACTGGTAATTTCATACAGTTTTAAGTTTGAGTAAATGACAGGTGTTGTTTTAGGCAACTGTCCCTTTAAATACTCTATAAATCTGTCCAAATGTTCGTCCCAGGTCTGTTCTTACCTTCACGGACGCCTCGGAGCAGGATTTGGGCCTTTACACGGTGGAGCAGAGCGCAAACCCCGACGTCTCCTCTAGTTTCACCTTCACTGCGGAGGGTAGACATTTATTTCTATCTCTGCATAATGCATTACCTCAACACGGTGCCACAAGACCTTGTGCATCTGTTCGGCATTAAAACTTGATTCATAACTCCTCTTTTCTTAGTGCGACCTCAGTATTTTATCATCATTCATCCATTGATGAATGTTTTGCCGAGCTCCTTTGCCGTGTTGTACATGATCTGTGTGTTTTCACCCTGTGCAAAGTGTGACAGAACATGGACTGTCTGTGTCACATAATATAAACT
>JAHKKF010534396.1:3907-14620 GCA_019740295.1 Labeo calbasu
AAAGAAACAATAAAAATGTACTGACCCCAAACTTTTGAACGGTATAGTGTATATATATAGGATATATAGGCAAAATAAGGATATATAGGATACATAGGCAATAACATCTTTCAACATCGACACTTGTATCGAACTGAATTGAATCAACATTGAGTTGAATAATAACACTGCTTGTTGTAAAACTGCTGAATTGAACTCATTTCAGACTGATGAACTTCACACTGTTATTGATCTGAACTAAACAATGACACTCTTGTCTTTTAGAGATGCTTTGACACAATCTGTATTGTATATATATATATTTAAATTTATTTAGCACTGCCCTTCAGAAGCTACAGTAGATACTTACATGTTTCCCAGAAGACAAAATAAGTTAAATTTACTCTGATTTTCAAATTCAAAAAGTTTTCAGTATTAAGAATCAAGCGTATGTAAACTTCTGAACAGTTTTTTTTATAAATTCAACTACAACTTTCTCTTGAGGACTAGATGTAAGCATCTTTCGTGTGAAATATCTTCAGGTCAGTACTAAATAAAAAATAACATGCATTTTGAATGATTCCTTTTAGTTTGGTAAAATATTTTGCAGATTCTGCAAGGTGTATGTAAACTTTTGACTTTAGCTGTACATTCAGATAGAAAATAGAGCATGAGAGATTTCTTTTAAACACATTTAAAAAATTTTACAGATTTTGAAGCAGTCACCCAGCTTATCCATATGCAGAGCTTATGCTGTGGACACCACCACTCACCTTTTGCTGCCTGACTGATAAAAATCTAATGAGAAACCAAAGTAGCTGTCCTCAGGGCCAGAGAAGACTGTGTAGTTGGTGAGATCCAGGTTAAAGCCATTGATGTGATTGGTATAAATGAGCATGGACAAAAAGACAATAAAAAACGGCAGACTGACTTTCAGCCTCTTCTCCATTTTCTCTGAGACGCTTGTTATAGGCACCTAAAGAATTCTCTCTGCCACTAGTAAGAACATAATGTTGTTCTGTTCCTTTGGGAGAGGCCACTTGTTACGCTACTCTGTGGTTACTGAAGTTAACATGACACTTGTGGGTGTCTCTTTCCGATGTGCTTCCTTCAGATAAAATGAGGTACATGTCACGGATTTCCTTGATGTTCAGTGAGCACTTTGTGGCATTTATTATTAGGAATTTGCTGCGTTTAAATTAACTTCGATTAATTTTCTGTTATTAGATGCCAGAATATGAACACCTAACTACACCAACACATTCACATTACTCTAGAGAAACCAGAAATACTAATATTACTATTTTCAAAAAGTAACAAGAGCTGAACGGCTCAAAATAGACAAAAAGGGAGGAAGAGTTTAGCATAAAAGTGACAGAATTGTGTAAGCAGAGCCCAAGCTCAGGAAGTCTCACCCTAAGAGATTACGCACTTATAGCTACTCATCTAATCGCAAAAACTTTATTACATTTTTTCAGTTTCCCTTTTAGATTTGTTGCAGATTTGGGTATGAGTGCACCCTGAAGCAATTCAGCTTTTTAAGTATGAAAAATGGACCTGCTGTTCAACATGCCTTCCAGTAAATATATTAGTTGTTTATCTATGTAGGTCTGGCGAATCTCTGTTTATTGCGTTCTACCCCTAGGGGACATACACATATAGTATGTTTGGGTATTTTGCAAATGCAACTTTATTTCTGTGCTTTTTCAGGTCAAATGAAAAAAAAAAAAGTTATTAACTACATTAGTTTTATTTCGAAGAACAAGAATAATTAACTATATCTGAAAAACCAGCTCAGTCGCATCTTTCAACATCGACACTTGTATCGAACTGAATTAAATTAACATTGAACTTACCTGAGTTGAGTAATAACACTGCTTATTGTAAAACTGCCGAATTGAACTCATTTCAGACTGATGAACTTCACAGTTATTGATCTGAACTAAACAATGAACCGACTTGAGCTAAATAATGACACTGTTGTCTTTTAGAGATGCTTTTGACTATAGAAATAAAGGTGACTTGACATGAAAGGTCATTAATTTCAAAGGTGCATGAATATGCAATAAGCATTATTATTTTATTGTTTGTTTAAAGTTATATACATCTCTATTAAGTCTCCCAACCCAAGACAATCTGTTTACAACAAAATGATGTGTTAAATAGTTACAAGCCCAGAGTGAATTTTATCTCATTTTCTGACATTGGTAACATTCTGTGCTGCACTGAATTTATTTGACAACATAGATAAAAAACCCAAGGGAAAGATAGGAAACAGAAAAAAACAGAGCAGCACACAATAGCAACTAAACAAATAAAAAAAACAAGCTTATTTTAGCTGAACACATTGATGCAAAAAAACACACACAGATTGCTTGGCTATAGGTCCATGTGTCGCGCCAGTGGAGCGAGAGATTACATGCTGGATCAGGTGCTGTTTAAGCTGGTCCTGAGTACATGGTTTCATAAGGATATGAGCTCAGAAATGACATACCACAGAATGGCAATCCACCAAACTCTGTAAGTAATAGATGGTCTACATATGTAACTTGCTTTTGTTAGTAAAGACTTAAACAAATTGGACGTCAAACAATGACGTCTTAAACAATAATGCATAGAGATACAAGGTGTATGTATTTGAATGATTATGCTTCCATATGGTTTTCAGGACCTCTGGACTGCTTGGAAAGATTTTTCAGGAGCGTCTCTTTACATTCTGTCATCCAGTCGCCAAAGCAGCTCCAACGAGGATTGAGCACCAGGTCATGCAGCAGCCAGGCAAGGAGAGAGCCAGCACAAGGCCCCACCCAATACACCTGTAAGAGGCAGGTCAGACATCAGCATAATCCTTCATTTTCATAAAATTGTTACATAAAGTTATGCACAGCGTACAAGTCATTTTGCAAGCAAGCTTGTTCTACATTACAGTCATTTATAGAATGTTAATTTAGTTAATAATTTTTATTATTTATTTAATTAATAATTTCAATTTTGTTATATTTTAAAGGACAAGTTCACTTCCAGAACAAAAATGTACAGATATTTCACTCACCCTGTTGTCATCCAAGATTTTCATGTCTTTCTTTCTTGAGTCTTAAATAAATAATGTTTTTTGAGGAAAACAATTCAGGAATTATCTCCATATAGTGGACTTCTAAGGTGCCCGCGAGTTTGAACTTCCAAAATGCAGTTTAAATGCAGCTTTAAAGGGCTCTAAACGATCCTAGCCTAAGAATAAGGATCTTATCCAGTAAAACGATTGGCCGTTTGCTAAAAAAATTTTAAATTGATATACTTTTTAACATCAAATGCTCGTCTTGTCTAGCTCTGCCAAGCGACAGTTAGGGTCATCTCATTTTCTCCTCCAACTTCAAAATAGTCCTACAACACTGGTTTACCTTGTTTTTTGTTTGTGCGTTTGACCTTCTTTGCACATTCACTTTGTAAACACTGGGTTGGTACTTCTGCAGTGATGTAGGATGATTTTTGACATTACCCTAACTGTATTGAACCGGAATACATGAAGTACATGCAGAGCAAGATAAGACAAACATTTGAGGTTAAAACGTGTATAAAGTTTTCTTATTTTTTAATAGAATGACCAGTCGTTTCGCTAGATAAGACCCTTATTCCTTTGCTGGAAAACCAGCGGGCACCAAAAGAAGGAGGTAATTCCTGAAATGTTTTCCTCAAAAAACATAATTTCTTTACAACTGAAGTTAGAAAAACATGGACATCTTGGATGACAATGGGGTGAGTACATTATCTGTAAATTTTTGTTCTGGAAGTGAAATACTCCTTTAATTTATGTATGTGTGTGTGTGTGTGCGCGTGTATACCAAGAAAAAAAAAAAGAAAAGAAAATTCTGTCATTAATTACTCAACCTCATGTCGTTCCAAACCTGTAAGACCTTTGTTCATCTTTGGAACACAAAGAGAAGAGAAAAAGTGAAAAAACATTGCTGAACAAAGTTGTTACTTTGGTTTTCTTTGCAAACAAAAAGTATTCTTGTACCTTCATGAATTTATGGTTGGACCACTGATGTCACATGGACTATTTTATCGATGTCCTTACCTCTCTGGGCCTTACACATGGTAGTTGCATTGCTGTCTATACAGGATTAGAAAGCTCTCAGATTTCATCAAAAATATCTTAATTTGTGTTCTGAAGATGAATAAAGGTTTACAGGTTTGGAAAAATATGAGGGTGAGTAATTAATGACATTTTTCATTTTTGGGTGAACTATCCTTTCAAATATATATATATATATATGTATAAAGGGATAAGTCATTCAAATATAACTAATAAATATATATACTATATCTGATGATTTTGTTCTCTACCACATGAGGTTTGTTTACTCACCCAGTGATTGTGGAAGTTCATAGTTAGCACAGCTGGACCAAATGACCTGGCAGGATTCATTCCACAGCCTGTGAAGCCAATCTACAGACCAAACACCAACGGGACACTATGAATCTCCTGCCAAATTCAAACTTCTTGCCAAATCTCCCCCTGTTTATTTGTGGCAAACAAGCAGTTAATTTATGTTTCAGAAAAGAAGATGCGGCAGAAGATTTCTTGACTTAAATTACATACCATTTGAGTCAGAGAAAAATTAACTTAAATGAATTAATATAACAGAATATTGACTAAATTTTAAAAACATTTTAAGCAAAAGACAAAAATGATGACAAAACAAAACAAATGTGTCAGAATTACCACCACGCAACCCTTACAAAATCCACGAGCATTCAGTTTACTTGAATGTTCGTATTATGAACAATTTTATTCAAAACTCATAGAAATCTCATCAGCCATCCTTACCGCCACAAGATGACCAAGGGTGACAGACAGACCGATGACGGCAGGGGCCACAGAGGAAAATGCTGATTTGGGATGAGTGACAGCCTGGACACACAGCACTAGCTGGAATGTAACAGCCATCTCCACTAACAGAGCCTGATACAGATATACCCCCGGGGCCACCTGAAGGAGGGTAAGTGGAGTGTTATCTGTTATTGTTGGACACTATCTTTCTTTTTCGACTGCCTCTATCTCCTTTCCTCATTCACTCCAATTACCTGGCAAGCTATTTTCTCTTGCTTTCTCTCTCTCTCTTACTCTATATCTCCCTCCATCCATCAATGCTCATCTTGCTGTTTCCCCACTTTCTCTGGCACACATACAGAGAACACATTTGCCATCAAACTTTATATTTCTCTTGCTCATTCTTATTTTGACACTCTCCTACTGTTTCCGTCTCCTCAGTGATTTACAGACCTGCTCCTTCCCTAGACTTCTTTCTCGTTATGGGTTTTCAAAGATTAGCTGTTTTTGAACGTTCAACCGTTCTACCACAATGCCTTTGTATTTCTGTTTACTATTACAAACTCTTTGGCAGATCTGTATTGTACCAAAAAGAACATAATAAGGAGAATACAGAATAAAATGCAGTGTTCCACTTTTGACAGGTGCACTGAGATGTCAGGTGCACTGCTGAGCAGGAATAATACAGAATATAATATGGTTTCTTACATTTCTACCCTTACTATCCAATTTCCACATTATGAATTTGGTTAACTATCAACCATCAACAGTTAATCAACATTACACAAGCAGAATTGGCTAATTAAAGAATTAAAAGAAAAACACTTTACATGTCACAATGAAATTAGGAATAATTTGCAAGAAATCATTAAATTACATTGTGGAATAAATGAGAATGGCTTTATCGCTTGGTAATTACCTAGCGTTAACATAATAATGGTGAATAAAAACCTTGATTTTATTGAGCAAGCACATTCACATTAAAAACAGACACAGAAATGTTTTAGATAAATTTAAATAGTCTCTTTTAAATAAGATTTTCACAGGTCTCAAGAGAAATCAAATAGTCATTAAACTACATTCAACACATTAAACTACGTTTAATCCTGTTCCTGACAAAGTTGCCCACACAGATAACCGAACGCAAATGAGAGGACAGAAATCAGAAGATTTACAGAACAGAACAGAAAATCAAGAGCACAGATATATGAAATCCAGAACAAAGACATCAGAAGGTATGGAAATCAGATGATCCAGAACACAGAGGCACCCCAACAGACGTCTCATTTGTCTGACCCATCCATTCAGGTCTTGGAAACTCTGATCCAGGTGTGGTTGATTAGGAAGAGTCTGAAAATGTGTAGTGATTGGGTGCCTCTAAGAACAGAAGAGTAATCAGAAGAGATCAGAAGATGCAGAGCACAGAAATCAGATGATCAAGAGTGCAGAGAACAGAAGATCCAGAAGACAGACATCAGAATGCACAAAGCATAGATTTTAGGGAACCTTATAGACCAGGGATTCCCAGCTCTGGCCCTTGAGGTCCACTTTCCTGCAGAGATTACTTCAACCCTCATCAACCACTCTTGAACAAGCTAATCAACATTTTCAGGATTACTAGAAACTAAACTCGGCAGGAAATTGTACCTTGTGGGCTAAAGTTGAGAACCCCTGCAATAGCCAGATTAACCTAAGAGAAAGGATCTGAAAAATCTCACCTCATTAACCCCCAGGTTGCTCTTTAGAGCAGTCGGCGTAATGCCTAATAGGAGAGCACATGCACTGAGGGCACCAAGCAGCTGGGCCCCCACCAAGAGGACAGCCCGCCAGGGGCTTATCCTCAAGCCTGCAACCAATGCCAGGGTAACCACTGGGTTGAGGTGCACCTCACCCAGGCAGACACAGGCCAGGGCTAGCGACACTCCGAAGGCTAAAGAAACCTGCAGCGGGTCGGGCGAGCATGCAAAAGTAGAGTCCAACGTCGGGAGGGGGTCATCTGCGATGGAGTCCCATGACAGAGGACCTGCATGTGGCCACAGCAAGACAGAAGAAAGGCTGATGAAGAGGAAAAGAAGAGTTCCCAAGAACTCACAGAACATGCCACGTAAAAACAAGCCTGACCATACGTCCCTCAGGATCAAACTGAATGTGGACGAGGGTTTCATGGTGCTTCTTCTTCAGCTTGTCTTCTACAACTCAGTTCGCAATTAAATTTGAATAAGCAGTCTTGATTCTAAAGCATATCTTGGAGAGAAATCAACAGCATGAGAGTGGCTGCTCCAAATCAAGCTACGCCATTCTTATATTTGGCCATCAGCATGGGACCCTGTGACGTCTATGAATGTAACAAGCTCAGCTTTCACCCTACCTTCTTTTGTCCACTGGCCTGATCTTTCCTGAACACTGTTGTAGAAAAGGCTTGCAATTTCATCAGGTGTTAAGCGAAGAACCAAAAAGAACCAGGCACTGCATTCAGACTCTCTCTGTATGCTAAACGTCTCCTTTACAGCACCGATTGGATTACCTTATCAAAAACCAGCAGTCTTCCCTCTGGGGCTTCACCTGCCAGAGGGGCTAAGCTTGAGGGTCTGAGTTGATTCAGTCTCTTTATCAAAACAGCTCTCATGTATTCCTCTGAGGTAGTCACAACTGAAAGGGATTAAGACGTGTCAAATATCCAACGTTTCACTAAGTACCCAGCAAGCGTTAAGACGAAGAAAGATTAGATCTTAGTAGGCGATAAAAATCAGAGAGGAGCCAAGGCATATTGTGAAGATACAGCAAAGAAAGCAGACTTTTGTGCTTTCATCCTGAGCTGGACAAACCCAAATACACATAAAACTCAATTTCAAATCGTACAAATTCAAGTAACTATGATTGCTGTTTTAAAATGTGGTCCATTTCTATACCTGCTCACGCCTTTCGGCGGCAAGCTCACTCAAAGCGACTGAGAAGAAAGAGTGGAAAAGAAAACTCTTGCGATAACATGGACGACCCCAACAATGGCTGCTCAGTTTGAGACTGAGCCTCTGTGACATTCTATAGAGGTCATAGTATGAATGTAGGTCTAATCAGGATAAGGTTGATGTGAGTGAAGCACAAATAGGAAGTATAACGTTACCTTTTTAGGGGAAAATAGCTAAGCCTTCTGTATATGACAAGGATTTTGACAGAAGGACATTTGGAGGACTCGATGTATAGAAGGAGGAAGCAACAGGATCATTTCATAAGGGCTTCCTGTCTGAAAAAGATGAAAAAGGTTAGTTTGTGTAGTGTGTGAGTTTGAAATGAGATAAATGATCTGTCATGAACTAATACTAATAACAGATAAACTATTTCCAATTCTCTGTTATCAATTCTTAATACAGACTAGGGCTGCCTCGAATAAATTTGTGTACTCAATAGAAAAAAAAAAAAACATTCCTCCATTGCATTTTGCCCGTCTATTAACTGGTAAAATACCGGATGTGACGTATTCCACTGACAAAAGTTAATGAAAAACATTTTTAGACCGTTTTCTACAGCTGCACGAAATATTAAAACCATTTAAAACTCATATTAAAGCATTGTGAATGCACAAAGGCTGCGATTCAATAATAATAAAAAAAAAATGTATGCATCATTATCTTTATAAATACGCTACTATTCATCGCGACTTCAAAATAAAAGTTTAAACCGTTACTCTGAGTTTGCATGTTTTTATGTCAACATGTTATTGTTTAAGATATTACAGTGGCTGTAGCATTTCTATGGAAAAGAATTCCCCAATTATTACAAATTAGGTGAACATTTCAATTAATGTTGCTTAGTCAGTTTTAAACAAGGATTAGATCGCGCTGTGAAGCGTAAAAAAACAATTGTCAGGCTGTTGGCGCCCTCTGCAGGCATTTGATATAGCTTAATATTTTGTAATATAATGTACATAAGTTGTGTTTGTTCTTTTATTACATTATGTATTTTAACAGTTTTGTTCAATAAAACCATATAATTACTTGCTTTTGATATTTTAATTGAAACAATTCATTGCTTTTATATATGTATTTTAAGTAATTTTGAAGTCTATTGTTCACTTAGGTATATTTTTGTTACCACAAAAAATGATCCCATTACTTGATTCATCGTCAGAATAATTGACCGATTACTCGATTACCAAAATAATCATTACTGACAGCCCTAATACAGACATTACAAAATGACATTGTTTATGTTTGTACAGACGCTATATGAGATTCTGTGGGAATGAGATAAAAGCATACCACAAAACTTCTAGAGCAGGGAAGATGCCCTTTGATTTGTGCTTTACAAGTAGGTTAGAATGGTTGACCCACTTCTGTGAAGGGTCCAGAAACGTGAAACTCTTGGCTAATATTTGGAAAACAAGAAGTAAGATAAAATCTATCAGTGTAGACTTTGTTCCAGGGTGACCTAAACCAGGGGCGTTCAAACTGTTTGATGCCTACGATTTAAAGATTGGAAAGAGAAATAACGTACACAAATGAGACCAATGGCTCAAAATATTTTTAGACATCCAAAAAAAGAGGCTGTCTAGGTCTTGCTAAGGTCAAAGCGGTATTAAGATTCCAGTTCAATATTCTTGTCTCAGTCAGTTGATGGTGTCTTATCTTACAAGCCCAGTCTGCGGTTTTAGCCGGCTCCCAGATTTATGTTCATTTTGTTTAGTCTCTCTTCTGGTCAGGGTTGGGTTTATATTCATTGTCCATCCTCAACCTGTGGCCATCTGTAAATCGTTTTCTGAGCTTCTGCAGAGCCACAGAACCAGGTACTAAATCTAATCAGGCCACCCCTCCTGCATTTGAAGATTACATTTGGTCACCCCACCAGCACATGGGCTTTGTCATGTAAGAAGTGCACAAGGGTATCATCTCAGATTGGATTCCACTGGAGGATTTTTGGAATATACTCAGGCCTCAGGGGTTTAACATCAGTGACTGTTCTTTTAGTGAAATTTCTCCGGCAGAAGAAGTCAAACTCCTCTGCACTTTTCAGCTGACTTGCACATCATGTCAGCAGCTGCAGTGCAATTCATACCAAGAAGCAAATCAAATATTAAAAAAGAAAGAAATTGTGACTCACATTGCTAAAGGCCCACAACCATAACTTTTGTGAATAAATCAGAAGAATTTAGTGAATGAATAAAAAAGTATCAAGGCAGTTTTGTCCACTGGAAGATAAATACAGAACCTCCAGCCAGGTCTGTCTTCAAATGACATCCGCTATAATTGCCTGCTACTTCAGCGGTCTTTATGTATTATTAATGATAAATCTAATAAGACTGAAACTGTACAATTTTTGATAAGGTGAAAACGTAGGTGATTTAAGCCCTAAAGGAGGAATACATTTCAGCTAGTCATTTAGCAAGAGTTTTCTGACTCATTACTCATTTTTAATGAATGAAGTTGGCGCAGTCATTGGATGGTCAGTTCTTATTTCATTTTAGACACTTTTATTCATAGGAAAGTGAAAATACTGTTGGATGTAAGTGGGAAACCTGTATGAAAACAGTCATTATTGTTCAGTTACAATTGTGGCAAAAAAAAAAAAAAAAATGTATAGCCTAATATTTTTTTATAAACAAACATTATTCAGCATTTAATCATATTTGATTATTAAACCAGATTTCTTAAAGGGAACCCCAGGTATTAGGACTTACGGTTTAATATAATGTAAATTATGTCTTTTTTTGGAAACATGTAGTAGAAAATCCATGAAAGATTTACAGTATTTCAAAAATCCACATCGTTATATACATATTTTGGACTATGGGGGGCGCCATTACTTCTATGATGTAGAATGGTTGCACTTGTTGCTATTTTAACCACAACACAACTCTGAAAATAAAATACTGATCCAATGCCGACTGTTAAATTTCAGTCGAAGGGCAG
>JAHKKF010534399.1:11654-29281 GCA_019740295.1 Labeo calbasu
TAAGAATCACTTTAATCTAGCTTGCGCTAACAGTTGTACACGGAAATTGCTTCTTTGTCAAGGGGCGTGGCAGTACTGAAATACCGTCTAAGCTGTTCGCCAATCGCAACGCAGTAGGACAGCTAACACATTTCATTTTTCGAAGGGCGGGCCTTCATTAAACCCGGAACTATACAAGCCTTATATGCCAGGCTGGGAGAAATGTATTGTAATAATGTAAATTATGTTAAAAATAATGCATTTTTTGAACCACCAAGCATGAAAGCATGTTCTAGTACACCCCCAAAACAAAAAGCTGGAACAGCACTCTCTCATGAACGCGAGTATGACAGCTAGCGAAAGCTAGAGATTTATAGTTTATATTTACAGTTTATAAAGTTAAAAATAGGGATTTTATTTTTACACAAATGCATTGATTTGCTTCAGAAGGCCTTTATTAACCCCCAAAGTATGGAGCACTTTTTATGATGGATAGACATAGTTTTTTGTGCTTCAAAATTTCAACAGCCATTCACTGCCATTATAAAGCTTGGAAGAGCCAGGATATTTTTTAATATAACTCCGATTGTATTCGTCTGAAAGAAGGAAGCTATATACACCTAGGATGGCTCAAATGTGATTTCATTTTTGGGTGAACTATACCTTTAAATGCCCTGCAATGTCACCAATCTGGTCTTAACCTGTTAAGCTATGAACAGAGAATCAGTCCTATACAAGACTGTCATTTAAATAAAACCTCCCCCACTGTGTGTGTGGATGTGGCTTTTGTTTTGACGTCAAGAAAATGTGGATCTGATCCCAGCTGTGAGAGCTGTAATCTTACTCACCAACTGACCAACATTTTGCCACGTTTACCCATGGTGCCCGTATAGCTCTAGTGGAGAGCAGTTCTGTTTTTGTGTGACTCATATATAGACACACACATACACTGCACACAGCCTAGTGGTAAGTGCATTAATGGTAATGATTTAGCTCAGGGGAGCAATTTACTATGAAGGCCATTTCTGTAGGAAACCAGCAAAGGTAGCATATGGACATGGTCAAGTGGGTACACAAGGACACTGTTGCATTTTACTCAGTTAGCTCAACCTGATTTAGAAGATCTATCGTAAATTACTTGGCCTTTATGTGCTAATGGTAAATTGTTAAAAGAAACATTCTGTGAAGTCAAGCTCTGTGAAATTCAGGAAGTCAGAATGTCACCATGTGTTTTATATCCTTCCTCTCGGAACAGCTACGCTTCTGATGTCACCTCTGGTTTGAGTGACGGAAACGAGGGTCTTTCGGAGAGAGGCGGGAAAGGTCAGAGCAAACGCACCGGAACCAAGCTGCTCAGGAAGAGAGCTCGATCACGGCTACGCATCACTGGGGTGACTCATCTGTCAATTAGCTAGCCTTAATTAACTGTCCATACGCAGTTCTAACCTTACACTATGCTAATACCGAGTCAGAAAATGTGTCTTGGCTCAAAAAATGGGTAGCTGCTTTCAAAATCAGTTGCCTTTTTGTGATACACTCACAGATTAATGCTCTCAAATCATTCCCTACCTGTGTCTTCCTTCATGCAGCTGTCAGATAAAGTGGATCGGGTTGTAGAGTGTCAACTACAGACCCATAACAGCAAGATGGTGACATTTAAGTTCGATCTGGATGGAGACAACCCAGAAGACATTGCTGCAGTAATGGTGAGCTAGCAACACACTCAAAAAAAAAAAAAAAATCTCTACAGAATTGGTGCAAACTGCTGTCCCACAACTAAACACATTTAAAGAATATTCTAATATCAGATGTTTACTAAGATCCTTCTATTATCTATTGAAACCTACAGAGATATTTAAAATATTAGTAAACTTAATATATTTAAATCATCATTTTCAATTGGGAGATGGCTATCCTCAACCTTAACCCCTAAATTTCAATTTATAAAAAAAGTTATTATTTTTCCATTGTTTGTTTTCAAAAGCATCCTTTTGATTCTTTTAAAAAGTGATCTTTTATCATTTATTTGTAAATTTTGAAACTTCTGGGAAAAAAAAATGCGTATTTTTCATGTCACTACTGAAAACTCTGAAAAATCTGTGTGTAACCTTATCACTACCGAACAATTTTTTTGCAATTAAGCACACTTTTTTGGTAGTTACTTCATAACATTTAGTTTTTATACATCTACAACTGTTCAGAACTGTGCTAGCTAACCGTTTGCTGATTAGCATCTTTGAGCTAATGTTCAAAAGTATCTAAAATTGTCACTATCAAAACAGTCACAACTGAAACATGTCATCATTGTTTCAGCAGTGACAAAAGGGAACACATAATCCTCATATTTGGGGGAAATTTTACTACAGTTATGCAAATGTTTAGTATTTGTTTTAGTAGTGTTTTAGTATGCTAAAATTCTCTGATGTGGTCACTACCAGTGTTGGGCATGTTACTTTAAAAAAGTAATTAGTTATAGTTACTAGTTACTTCTCACAAATAGTAACTAAGTTAGTAACTGAGTTACATCATTATAAAAGTAACAAATTAACAGGGAAAGTAATTAATAGTGTTACTTTCAATGTCAAATAGCTTGGACGCCCTAATGTTAAATGAGTAAAACACTGTACACTAATCTACACTATTTTAATGTTGCTGTGGGACATGTGAGAGACATTTTCCAGGGGCTGAATTTCATGTTACATCATTTGAAACTGCAAAGTCTACTTTTATTTGTGTATAGTCATAACAACAACAAAACAATGCGCTTTTGTAAAGAAAATAAACAGGGTGCGCTCTCTGGCATCTCGGTCTCTGTCACTTCTCTTCACAGACACGTAAATAAAACAACCTAAATCTCAGCAAATACCCGCCTCATAGACATAGAAATTTATGTATAGAAAGCTTGAAATATGTCTACTTTTAAGTAAATGTCGAAAACAAATATTCTCTGCTAAAGTAATCCGTATGATAGCAACTTGAGCTCCAGTTTTTCCTGTCTAAACTTATTATTAGTAATGTAATCACGCTCACGAGTGGCCCAGCTTTTCAAATTTTAAACATTCACGTGAGGCGCGCAGACACGTAGGTAAGCACCCACTTCACCTCTGAAACAAATGTAAACAAAAGGTAAAGAAAATAATCTTATTTTTAAGCAGAAAACAAGATTATTTCTTACCACATTGGCAGATTAATTTGCTTGTTTCAAGCAAAAACTGACTTAATTTTGACTTGTTTTTTTCTGAAAACAAGGCAATAATTTTCGCTTGTCTAGAAAGTCCATCTTTATTTTAGAATTTTTTAGATATTTTGGCTGAAAACAAGGCAAAAAAATCTAAGTAAGAAGAGCATTTTTGCAGTGTACCACTGTTATTCCGTTATCACTGGTTGCTACCAAAACATTACTGTGCTGTCACAACCGAAACATAGGATGTTTTGTCAAAAATAAAGTATAATGAATTATCAACTAAGATGTCATGATAGTTTTTGGTTCACTGCATATTCAAACTAAGTTTGATATCAGTATGATCAACTTTTAGCCTTTTACAAAGAAAAACTGGATTCAAAATACAACAAATAATATTATAAATTGTACTTGAAATATTGTTAAAAAAGCAGTTGTTATTGAATTACCTCTGATAAAATTTTAATACAAAAAAAATACATATATATATATATATATATATTTACAATGTAGATTAGGTCAATATAACCCTTCTAACCCTTCTATAACCCTTATAAAATTCCAAAACTTTCTGAAAATACAATATGAGAATTAACTGCACAATTACTAGAAATGTGTACCTCAGATATTATACAATTTGCACACACAAATGTTTTGGAAAAAGACGTTTCCACCTCTGACTTTGGACCAATTCTGTAGAATGGCCCATATATAAAATGAAATGAAATAAAAATAAATAAAATGAAATATAAATATATAAAAGTAATTATGGAATTAACTGAAAAGTCTAACATTATATTAAATTAAAATAGAACGGAAAATAAATTGCAACAAAAAAATAAACATACAGTACAATCAAATATCAAATTTCTATATACTGTAGTCTCTTTTAAAGGAAAATGAAACACGTTACAATTGCCCTCAGTCTCCACTGTACTCCACTAAATGCCTGTAAACTCAAAGTTATGGAGGTCAAAGTGGACGCAAGGACAGAGATAAGGCGGCACTCCTTGTGAGAACTGCATTATACCGTGAGAAGTGTTGATGGTTCAGCTTCTGTGTTTGCACGAACTCTGCAACCTCAAACCTGCAGTGGAAAATCTATGCACCATTTCTCTCATCTGTTCATCTAAAACATTTTGTACTGTTGCATCCTCAATTACCAGCAGAAAACCAGTTCTTATGTGACCATTGTGACTTGTCAGCTATTTTGACATATTTTTAGCCTACGGGAGAAAAAGCTGGTTTGTGACTCATCACATTCTCAATAAGTGCTAAAAATCACTGGAGTATTTGTAATTATGGTGTCACTGCTATAGTGTTTTCTATGGAAGCATAGCTTTTTTTCTGTTTTGATATGAGGCACAAAAAATATTTATGTAAAATGGAATCTGGGGATAGTGTGGTTTTAGTGGAAATACTGACAATAACTTTAGTTTGCTGTTTTCTTTGACTTCTTTGTGTTAGCTGTGACTAAAACTTGTTTTGATCAGTCTGTCCATGGCCTTGAGACTGGTTTTAGGAGTCTTAAATATAAACGGTAGTGTTTCCCTTCGCTACATTATGAGTACGTGTCTTTGTTCACTGCTCTGTATCCCTGCTCAATATTGAATTCCAGTAGCTTTGAAAGAGACCTTTGAACTCATTAAGAAAGTCTGATCAAAAGAACACGCAAGAGGACTCAAAATTAAATCAACCCAATTAACTTATCTGTCTCTTTTTACCCCTTTTAGGTACATAATGAGTTTATCCTACCTGGGGAGAGAGAGGGATTCATCCATCGCATGAGAGACATCATCCGGCGGGCGGAGGCCCTGATGAGGAGAGAGCCTTTGGAACCGCTCGGCCCAAGAGACAACGCCCGTCTGCCTTATCTGAGCGGAGTCGGCACGCTGTCTGCCTCGCAGGTGTGTATCCACTGTTTCCAAACTTTTATGCGAATTTTAAAATGTTGGTAACACTTTACAGTAAGGTTCATTAGTTAACATTAGTTAGCATTTAGTTAGCATTTACTAATGCATTATTAAAATCACAAGTTGTGTTTGTTAACATTAGTTAATGCACTGTGAACTAACTAAATTTGCTAATGCTACATTTGCTATTTGCACTTTTGGTAGATGCTGAACTGCATTTCATTGCTGAGTACCTGTACTGTGCAATGACAATAAAACTATATCTACCCATCTATTTATATGAGCTTTTCTTTTTATGTGTGTGTCTGGCAATGGCTTGGAATTCAGTCGTGGGGTTTTATATGTGGCATTTTAAATGTGCGAGTTTATATGTTGTGGTTCAGAAATCCAATCTTCTGATGTCATGAGATGTTAGAGACAACAATTAATGATTGTAATAAGAGAACTTAGTCATTAATATTGAACAGTCATTAATAAGAAAGGTCTCTGCAACAGTGTGATTGTCAAATTTAATCAAGCCTGTGTGAGTCTTACCTTTTCCAACACATGTTCCTAAATTTGTCACTTTTGAAGATGGTGATGTTAATGCCAACATGTGCTCTGTTTTTCCCCACAGCCTAATCTCCACACGCAGGGCCTCGCTCGTACACACTCCTCCTCCTCGTTGCCAGGTAACAAACAAACACACACACAGAACACTTAAACACTTGTGCACTCAAATGCTGATCATATAAAGTATGTGTAAAGTCTTTGCAGTTGATATTACAAAAAAATGCTCAAAGTGCCTTCATTAATATCTAAAAAATGTTTTTTGTAAGGTAAAAAAAAAATTGAACTTGCTCAATGTAATCATGATATGAACCTGTTGGTGTATGTCCTTCAGATTACGCTGCTGCCAGTATAGGGCCAGTGACCCGAGGTTCCTCCCCTACACTGAGTGCCGACTTTTACGTTGATCCCGATGCCGTTCCACCCGTACGGCCGCTGCGTTCACAATCTTTCCACACTACAGGTACACAAAATAAAACACTTTCTTCTTCCTGAATTTATGTAAATTAAGAGGGGGTGAAAACTTTTGGAATTTGAAGATCAGGGTAAGTTACACTTATTTTGTCCTCTGGGGAACATGTAAGTATCTTCTGTAGCTTCTGAAGGGCAGTGCTAAATAAAAATATGATATTTATTTGATATTTAGGCAAAATAAGAAAACACATGTACACATTCTCTTTCTGTTCAAA
The DNA here is from genome assembly GCA_019740295.1 of Labeo calbasu. NCBI lineage: Eukaryota > Metazoa > Chordata > Actinopteri > Cypriniformes > Cyprinidae > Labeo > Labeo calbasu. Next base: position 17,966 of record JAHKKF010534399.1, read on the forward strand.
AGTTTTCACGCCCTGGCTCTTAATGCATCATGTTTCCTTCTGGAGCATCAGTAGGTGTTTGAACCTTCTGTAATAGTTGCATGTGAGTCCCTCAGTGTGAAAAGATGGATCTCAAAATCATACAGTCATTGTTGGAAAGGGTTCAAATACACAAAAATGCTTAAAAAAACAAAGAATTTGTGGGACCTGAAGGATTTTTCTGAAGAACAGTGGGCAGTTTAACTAATATTATAACTTAAAATACAGTTGTGGACAGTGTTGGGGGTAACGCATGTGAGTTACGTAATCAGATTACTTTTTTAAAGTAACTAGTACAAGTAACAAACTACTTTTCAGTTTACAAGAAAATATAACAAGTTACTTTGTTTTACCACTAACTGATTGACAGCTCTCCTGTCACCATTTGGGGAAAAACTGGAAGAAGAATTTACATTTCCTTTAGCCTGAGGCTTACTCATTTGCCAAAAATAGAACTTTTTATATTAAAAACAAACAAGCCTGCTTAGATTTAAAACACACTACTTTACATAAAAAGTAACTAAGTAGTGTAATTAGTTACTTTTTTAGGGAGTAACACAAAATTGTGTAATACGATTGCACAAATGGTAATTAATCTACACTGAACTGAAAGAACCTAAAAGCATAGCTACAAACTTGTTACACCATGTAGAATCAATCAGATTTACTGAATAGAAAGCAGATTTTTTGCCTGTCATAGCGTGCAACTTGAATCAAGCTCAGCAGATGTCTTTTATCTTCAAACAATGGGTCATTTAATGTTATTCAATTAAAGCTTGTATTGCAAAATATTGTGTTGATAAACAACTTCATAGTCCATTTTAAGTGTGTTTTCTGCTTTTGCACAACCTCAGGTGTCTCAACATACAGTACATCACCATATTGACTAATCAAATTTACATAAAATGTTTGTCTTTGGTCTCTCCGAGTCATGAGCGCTATGTTCTGTCACACAGACGATCAGTACAGTCCAGACCTCTCGGGGACGTTCAGTGTACAAGGGGCGTCATAAAGAACATTCTCTGTCTCGCTCTTTCATCTTGTTTCTTTCACTCGTGCCATTGTTACCGAGAGCACTTTTCCATGCCTGTTTCTTTCTCTGCACACCATTAGCTGTGAGGCTACGGGAACAAACTCGATACCTTGTGTATCCCACTCTGCAACTGGCTTTCTAAACACCCATCCCCATGGAGACCAAGCTTTGACGCCAGTGTCATTGTTGACGTTTCTCAGGATTTGCTTTTGACACCTGCTGCTTCAAAATGAACAAATAGATTTCATTACCTGAGAGAACAAACTACACATATGTCACAGCCTGTGCACACTATAAAAGCTCTATTTTAAGGTGACCAGTTTTTTCTTGTCTTGAAAGATACATAATCATTGCACCAATAGGAAGTAGAGTTTGACAAATGCTCTAGTGTGGTTAACTCCTCAGGAGTGAGGTCACATCCCGATTTGTGGCTTTGTTTTTATGCCCAAGTGATGTTAATGGAGCGTTGTCAGGAGTCAAGCACACCAATGACAGGTCAAAGTACGTCAGAGAGTCCTATTTTAATAAATAAGTATTCTCAATTGAAAATGATGACATAAGACGGTGACCGAAGGTTTTCCACAAGTGTTTCTGATTGAACAAGTAACCACACTTAGAGCTCATTTACTCGAAGGACAGTCTCTGTGGAACATCCTGGAATTTAAGACATAAAGGGTAACAGGTCATGCCTTGTTCTTTGAAGGACTTGAACCCACAACTGCTTTCTGGTCCTAAGGTTTGGCCGCACTGACTGTTGACGACAGTTGAGAAGAGTTGAACAGGAATGCCAAATAGCGATGAACACTACAACAGTGTATTGAGCTTAATCCAGTGTCTCTCTTTCTTCCCATTTCCATTTCCTTCAGGTTCCTCCCAGACCTACCAGTCTTCTACGCCCAACTACCCGCAGTACTCCCACCCTGACGTTCTGCCACATCTCCTGCCAAACCAGATGTCCGCCATGTCCCCTCAGCTCCCCAAACCCCCTTATGTTCACAACACCCACTTCACATACCCCTACCAAATGGATCATGGCTCCCTCAAGAGTCCCCTCAACCCAAGTCCTCTCACCCGGGTCCCCAGCAATCCAAACTTCTTTTCCTCCTCTTCGTCCTCTTCTGTTGTTTCACCAGTTCAGCAGTCCGTCGAGATGCCACCTCAAGGTGAAACCAACACTTTGCCGCTTCCAGTTGCCCCGCCACCTGGTCCCCAAGCTCCAGGCATGTGGCCACCGCCTTCCCAGCAGCCTTTTATTTCGCTGGCCAATGTTCTTTCTCTGGCTATGAACTTTGCGCAGTCCTTTATACCCCCTGGATCCATCCCTCAAGGTTTCCACCCGCAAATGACCCCTCAACCAGGGTACGGCCCTATGTATCCGGCTCAGCATGCGAGTATGAGTAACCCGGATGCTCCATATCACCAGGGTGCACAGAGTGGACAGTATATGGATATGTACCAATATCCTGATGCTCACATGCAGATTCCGGCACCAGTTCCCGAACCTCAAGAAGGGGGTCAAAGAGCATCTCCACCAGTAGTCCCTCTTAGAGAGACGAGAGTACCTGAGATCAAACAGCCCATTCCCGCAAACCCGAGTTCTTCTCCAGGATCCAGAAGTAGCCCACTGGCGGAGAGCCAGTCTAACCCCATTGGGCAGCTCAGAGAGCGGGCAGACAGTTCAGCATCAAGCTCCCGCACCCCATCCAGCACAAGCTCACCAGCGTCCTCCACATCCCCAAGCCCACAAAACACTGTAAGTGTTCGAAATAACACACACAATACAACTTTTAACTTAAAGGGGTAGATCAAAAATGGAAATTCAGAGAAAATTCTTAGTTACACTCATATCAAACATGGCAAAAACATTTTTTTTCTTCTTTCATAAAACACAACAGAAGAAATATTGCAGAATCTACAGGCTGCTCATGAATATTCAAACTTAGCATTTCATGTTCAGTTAAGTTTCACACAAAAATAGGGCCCTATGAAATCTGTTTCATTTTTTCCCAAATTAAGTTTTGTTTTTTTCCAGATTCTTTTTTTCTGCTTTAATTTTTATGGATACTTTTTTCGTCCATTTTTATTTTTTTAGATTGTGTTTTAATGGTTTAATTAAAAATATATATTAATCAAAAAAGCATTTCTAATTAATTGAAATCATTAAATTTACACAATGTGACAGCAAATTATTAAAAGTTTAACAAAAAATACATTTTAGGGCCGTATGAAATATGTTTAATTTTTTCAGGGTTTTTTTCCCCCCTTAAATTCAGTTTTATTTTTAACTAATTCTGTATTTTCCATTTAATTTCTAGATTCCATTTGAATGGTTTCATTAATTTTTGTTTATAATCAATAGCATTTATAATCAATCAATTAATTAATTAATTATTTCAGAAATACTGTGTTGTGTATTTACATTTTCTGGTAAATACATTTTAGTAAATTTCTCTGGTAAATATTCCTTAAAAAATAATGTTTACATAATAATTTTATTAATATTCGTAGTAGTAGAAGTGCTATCTTTACATTAAGTAATATATTTCTGTCACAGTTTCTTCAAGTTAAACCAAACCGTTATTTTGACGGATTGCTTTGAAGACCTTTATGACGATAGTTTCTTTCAAAAGAAACATTATGTTTACATTCCTTTATGTTTGTGTTCATGTACTCATATATTGCACGCTTCAGTATGTGTAGTAAACGAAACCAAGTGTCTGCGCCATTCACTCACACAGAGACTTGCAGAACATGCAGAATTTATATTTTTGTGGCTTAATATTCACAGACACTAGTCCATGTCATGTTTTTACTTAGGTGTACTACCCTATTTTTGATTTATTCATCCTAAATTTGGCAAATTCTGTTACATTCCGTCTTATACAATTCAGTAAATTCCGTTTTTATGACTGGATTCCGCGATTCCATTCGTGTTTTTCGCATTGCGCAAATCATAAAGCCCTACAAAAATCGCATTAGGTTGGTTTTTGAGTATTATATAAAATTTCTCAATTTGTGTTCCACTCATGAAAGTAATTTGTTCAAGTTCGGAATGACGGTGAGGGTGATAAAACAAGGATAAAAGTTTCCTTTTTTGGGGTGTCTGTCACTTTAAAGACTTCTAAAGCCAAACCTGTTCTTCTAATGATGTGTCCCGTTTAAACAAAGTCATGCATCACCACAAGAACGTCTTTTAAGTGTTCTGTCAATGTAAATATGAGGGTATGCTATAAGTGGAGCATTGCTCTCAGACGTCTTTGTGAGCATACTTAGACAAACCTGTTCTGAGCTTGTACAATATTTGACGTGGGTGTTGTCATTTGATTACATGTCTCAAAGCACCTGTAGAATGAAGGACGTCTGGGATTGACAGTTTTATTAATGTTTTTCAACCTGTTTTAGGTGTCCTCACCTGTACCAAGGTCCTCCCCTACTCTGTCCATGTCTCTGGCTGTGTCTGAAACGAATTCCATCGCAGCCAAATCTAGACTCTCACCTATATCTGAAGGTGAGTTGCACACTTTCCCTCTGCCACACACAGGTACACACACACCCATAAATACTACACACCCTTCTTGTACACAAACACACACAAGTACATGAAGGCCACACAGCCGGGTAAGAATAACATTTTCCGGTTGTGTGTCCAAGGGCTAAAATGAAAATACAAAGCTGCCATCTATTGACTGAAAGAGCTTATTGCATCCTAAGCACATTGTACAGTTAGTTTTTATATGGTTTAATATGGTTATGTTTTTTTAAGCGCTTTACCACTCATATTTTGTTTGGAAATTGATTGTTTTACCATGTTCACTGCCTACACTTTGTGTCCACAGAGAAAAAGTCTATTGTCACAGTGGGACGGTTCCAGGTCAGTCCAAGCAAGGAGATCCCCATTCCAACCCCCAGCCTGACCCCCAGCCTGACGCCAACTCCCACCCCTACAGCTACGCCCACATCCACATCCATATCGACCCAAACATGCTCTATAACAGTCCCCCAGGCCACGCCCCTTGCACACAACAGCCAATCAGACAGCAGCACAGACATACAGGTAGAATCAGAAAGCAGTCCCAGCTCTCTGAATGAATCACCACCACTTATCCAAACACCTAGTGAGGCTTTGTGCAGTTCAGACAGCGCACCCTTGAGGACTGGAGAACCTAAAACACCAGACAGAAAAGTTGTAGAACCAGACGAGGGACGTGGAGGTGAGGAAGGGGAGGAGGTGGAGGAGGAGACAGAAAGGAGGCGGAGGAGGATAAGTGTGAGTTTACTGGAAAGTTCAGCTGGGAGTCCTCAGTTCAATCTAAATCAGCCGTGGATGAGCTACACACGCAGCGCGTCTTACGCTAGCAGCGACGAGACAGAAAGTGAAGACGAGGGAATGTATGAGGAGTTACAGGAACTCAGAGAGAGGTGAGCCTGTAGTATGTTTTGTGGGTTGCTTGAGGTACCATTCCTGCAAATCCCTGTACATTTTAGCGCTTCAATTCCAGCAGTGTGCCTAAGCATCAAACCTGTTGTAAGCAGCTATTGTAACTCTTATACCTAAAAAAACAGTGTCCATTATATATATATAATCCTAAACGTTTTTGGACCTAACATGTCCAGACATGTTCAGTGATGTGAAAAGTTTAAATTATGCTGTCTTCAGGTGTGCAAAAATGTAAAAAATCAGAAAAGAACTGTATCCTATGATATATTGCTGAATATGCTCTACTAGGTTATTTGCCACCTGAAGTTTTAAAACCACCGCCTTGTTGTTGACTTCCTGTGATTTTTCCCTCTTTCTCAGACATGTGGCAGAGGTTCAGGCTCTCCAGGCCTCTCAAAAGCAAGAGATCGAGGAACTCTACAAACGAATGGGTAAAGTGCCCCCTCCGGGAATCGTGTCTCCAGCGGCCATGCTGTCTAGCCGCCAACGTCGCCTGTCTAAAAGCGGAGGGTACCCCAGTTCTCGTCGAAATAGCCTGCAGAGACTGGACATACTGCCCCCTACAGGTACCATAAGAGAAGTTACAAAGATTTTACTCCTTTAAAAAAAATATTTCAACTTGGAAATGCATTCACAACCTATTTTGTACTGAAACATGGAACATTGCTAGGTAGGGACTTAATTGTATCCGTTGGAAATTGATTGGATCATGCAAAGTGGGCGCTACAAGTCAAAACAATGTCAAGTTATTGACGAGGTTAAAAAATAAGAGGGCTTTGATGTCGGCTACAAAGAATAGTCATTAAGAAGTTACATTTGAATAGATATTACAAAAGAAGAAAATTATTTGGCGTTTGGAACACACAACATAACAGCGCCATATTAGTTATCCAATATTTATAATATTTTTAATTTGTTCATCAGCAGATATCTATGGAAGCCCATTTCTGCCGCTGAATAAAAAAGCTATTTTCGACTCAAAATCTTTCTCAAAATTGCATGATACAAATTTACAGTTCTTACTTTTTTCTCAAAATTGCATGATACAAACTCAATTCTGATTTTTTTTTTCTCAGAATTGCATGATGCAAACACAATTCTGACTTTTTTTTATTCAAAATTGCCTCATAGAAACTGAAAATTTTTCTTTTCTCAGAATTGCATGATACAAACATAATTTTTTTTATTTTTTCTCAAAATTGCATGATAAAAACAATTCTGTCTTCTTTCTCAGAATTGCACGATACAATCCCACAATTATTACTTTTTCCTCAGAATTGCGTGATACAAACTCAATTTTTTTTTCTCAAAATTACACGATACAAACTCACAATTTTTTTTTCTCAAAATTGCATGATTAAAAACTCACAATTCTTACTTTTTTCCTTAAAATTGCATGATACAAACTCACAATTGTAACTTTTTTCCTCATAATTGTGAAATCTAAACTTGCAATTGTGAGTTAAAAAGTCATAATTGCGAGATATGAACTCATTATTTTGAAAAAATATCAGTCTTTTTTCCCCCTCAGGATTGGACATTATAACTCCCAATTGCGTGTTTGTCTTGCAATTCTGACTTTATTTCCCGCAATTCTGACTTTATAACTCATACTTGCGAGTTTATATCACGGAATTCGAGATGTAAACTTGCAATTGCAAGAAAAAAAGTCCGAATTGCGAGATAAAAAGTCGCAATTACCTTTTATTTTTTTAAATATGGGCTTCCATACATAGTAGACTTTTTTTTTTTTACTGGCCAGCTTTTTTTATGCTTATTTAAAGATTTAATTCATCATCTAGCACTCACTTAAAGGGATAGAAATATATATTATGGCCCCCTCAGTTTTTAAGTTGCTGTGTGCAAAAAATACAACTTTAATTTTGTTTTATTTATTTTGTTAATTTGTTAGTTACTTTTATAATGTACCTCTGTATAACAAAGTAATATAGAGTTATAATAACAGCCATTCATCGGTTATAGATTACAGCTTAAATGGCAGTACATATAACTCAATGTAATTTCCTCAAACACTCTTTCAGGTATCATGCGTAAGAACTCAGTGAGCGGCAGCAGCAGTGGGTCACAGGAAAGGACCAGTAAAGGAGTGACCTTTGCCTCTGATTATGCCAGAATTGTGAGTGATTCTGTTTGCTTTTATTGATTACAACCTTTTTGTACCCTCTCAACCTGTTTTGGTTTGTTCTTTACCTCCTGCTAATGAAATACACAAGAGAGGAATGTTACATGACCTTCCTTTTTATCTTTCCGACAGTGATTTCTTTTTCTAAGAAGCCCTTTGGCCTTCGTACTCCTCTCCTTATGGACTGAAGTGACTTCCTCATGCAACTGCTGATGTGTGTGAGCACATTTTTGCGATATCAGGAAAGGAGTATGTGTTCTTCACAGACTGTGATGTGAATATTTTTAACCAGTATACCTCTGCTCAGTATTCGAAGGATGATTTACGTACCTAGTGAGCTTTCTGAAGAGACGGGGCACTTGGAAGCACAGACTTTATATCTGAAACTTGTTTAGAGATGTGATGTAGTTGAAATGCCACTCATTGCAGCTATAGCACTCCTAGTGGTTGAATGTATAAATTACAAATGTGTTTTCACTTATTAGGCAGTCCATGTGGTTGCTGTCTATAATTTGGTCAATTATAGATCAACTGGTCAGTTCATTTTTATTCCAAATCCCAGACAGTCATAAATACCTGAAGGAATCGGTACTGTAAACAATTGTATTTTCTCCTTTGCAAAAATGCAGTGCAATTCAATACATTCAGTCCCTACAAAGACTTTCAGGCCTCACTGTAGGTTTGCTTTTAAATAAACAGTATCATGTACATATGACAAATTGTAAAAATGTTCATCATGGATTTAAGTGCATATGTGACTTTGTTGCTGCAATGTTTTGCACTCTTAATAATTGCACAAAATATTTTTCTAAACACCCATAACTTGCAGTATTGAAAACGATTTTATTTCTTTTTCATGATCTCTGATGCCTCAAATTGATCTAAAATGAATTTAGATAATGCAAAATGCAAGGCTTTATTGATATGTAGACCTAAAACCACTTGATCTGAAATTATTTGACTATTTAAATGAGAATAATAAGCATATTTAAACATGCTTGTCAATCAATTCTCATTTAGATGTTATGCAAAAGTGACTGAATAAATGCATTTCTGGAGGTAACAATCTAACCAAAGTATCTAAAAGCAAATTTTAGAGATGAATCTGCCTTCAGTTCATTAAATGTCCATACTGCCATTTTTCTCTAAATTGTAAATTGTAATTATACTTGTAGTTGTAATGAGCAAGAATTTAGTTCCTGCTGATGTTAAAACTTAGCATTTGGTGTGATTTTGCTTAATTTAATGGCTTTTCAGCTTCTGGCTGCCTAATGTTTCCTATATTTGAAACTCTTCTGTCTTAATGCTTTACCCTTTGTTATTCATATCTTAGTTAATAGTGTGAAATGAAGATGTTAACTGGCGTTTTCTTAATTAAAAAAAGAAAAACAAGCAAACAACGGACATGCCACACTTTTCCTCATGGCATTTTGCCAGTAGATGCCATAGATGATCTGTATATAAGGACAGTAATGAATTGTGACGTGTGGAGTCTCAGTTTATATGCCTCGGACTATGCAGCGACGTTACTTTATATAGGAATATGTGAAGATAAACATTGACAACTGAGAAACTGTGAAGTTTGAACAATTGTTGCCTTAAAGTATCTGCGTTTGATTGGACAGCAGGTGTGTTCTACTGCGTAGCAAGAGAGGATTTATATATAGATATAGATATATTTAGATAAAGAGAAAAGCTGTATTATATTATGCGAAAAAGTTGTACTGCCATACAGATTGTGCCTATTGTTTTTTTTTTTTTTTTTACAGTTTACTCTTGATTCCTGGATGAAAAATGATTGTTGTAAATGTACAAATAAATAATGATTCACAAACAACCAAATGTTTCCTTGCATTAAAAATGTACAAGTCACATTTTTCAAATGTTATTTAAATGATGTTATTAGCATAACAATATAGTTTAAAATGTAGAGTTAAAATGTCTTTTAAGGTACGCCTTATTTTGTCACAAATTTGCTTACTAGATTAGTGACCTAGAATAGTGCTGAATCTTAAAGGAACCATTCACCTGAAAATGAAAATTTGTTAAGAATTTACTCACCTTGCAGCTATCCAAGATGTCAATGAGTTTGTTTCATAATAAAAACAGATTTGGAGAAATTTAGCATTACATCACTTGCTCACCAGTGGATCCTCTGCAGTGAATGGGTGCCGTCAGAATGAGACGCTGATAAAACATTTGGAAGCAAAACGCTGTGTAAGAAACAAATCCATCATTAAGGATTAGTTCACTTCCAGAATGAAAATTTCCTGATAATATACTCACCCCCATGTCGTCCAGGATGTTCATGTCTTTCTTTCTTTGGTTGAAAAGAAATTAAGGTTTTTGAGAAAAACATTTCAAGATTTTTCTCCATATAGTGCACTTCAGTGGGAGCCAGTGGGTTGAAGTGCGGCTCAAATTGCTGTTTCAATGCAGCTTTATAGGGCTCTACATGATCCCAGCCTAATAATAAGTGTCTTATCTAGTGAAACGATCGACCATTTTCTTTAAAAAAAAAAAAACAATATATATCATAAAATATAAAGATCATAAATCTATATAGATCTATCATAAAAAAGAATTAAAATCAATGTCAACCGTCCACTATATGGAGAAAAATCCTGGAATGTTTTCCTCAAAAACCTTAATTTCTTTTCGACTGATGAAAGAAAGACATAAACATCTTGGATGACATGGGGATGAGTAAATTCTTACGAAATTTTCATCCTGGAAGTGAACAACTTATTTAAGTATTTATTAAGTATTTTGCTTCTTGACAAAATACCAGTCCAAAATCCATAATAATGTTTCCTTCAGTGAAAATGTCTATTCCTTGTTGTTCTCTCTCACATCAAAATCCACATAATGTGTTTATAACTGTTCTGGAATTTTTGCTTGTAAACAGTCCTTGATTCAGACAAGATGACTTTTTTCACTGGCGAAAGCAATATTATGGATTCAATTTAGCCGGAAGCAACGTTTTTAAGTTAAAAATGTTCTAATGATGGATTTGTTTATTTCAAACACAGAGCTTTACACGTCTTAAGATTTTCTACCCTTGCCCGGGAGTTTGATTGACAGGCGATCTGACCAATCATAATTCCAAATCTGCCATATTGCCGTCTTTCCGGAGTTGAAACAAGAAGACATCGATCTGTCACGACACGTTAAAGAGCCACAAAACAGTAGGCTATTAATAGTTTGAATTTTTAATAAAAAGTGAAAATTTGAAACCGGAGACGTTGTACCAAAAGTAATTTGCTCTGTCTTGTCTGTGAACATGTTGTCAGTTTCCTCTTTGCTCCGCGATGTATTTTTCACTGTGACGTAACATGATGTGTAGCCTGAGAGCGCCACGGCTTGTCGGACATAGCAACAGTAGGCTAACGAATGCTACGTTCAAGTCCTCCTGGGACGTTCGTATTAACGAGTGGACAACAAGTCCAATTACGACGTCAGGTGCGTTCAAGTCACTTTGGTCTGAACAAGATGGCGATTTACCTTTTCTACATAAAATTAATCGATTTTTTAAAAATCTTAATCTACAAAATGACAAATAAAGAATGTGCATAATTGTATTTTGACAAATTTACCGTCAATACAGACGCTTCATTTTTATATAGTCACTGGCTGCGTCCATTGCATCCGATACGTTTTCTTACTGACACGATCGTATACTTT
>JAHKKF010534400.1:0-25192 GCA_019740295.1 Labeo calbasu
TAATTTACAGAATTAGAAAAATATATTATTACAATAATAATAAAAAAAAAATCTATTTTACACATATATATTTAGAATGTGTGTATGTATGTATGTATGTATGTATGTATATACATACATACATATATATATATATATATATATATATATATATATATATATATAATTATTACATTATTACATAAATACATTATTAAAATTGAAAATAACTATTACAAAACAGTTACTACTTAATATGTTAGTGAAAACCATAATAATTTTTTTTTCTCTGATGACTAGACAGTTCAAAATAACATAATATATTTGTAATTTTTATACATTTATTTTATGTCACTTTTGATTGGTTTAATGTATCATTGTTAAATAAAAGTTTTCTTTGTTTGTTTGTTTCTTTCTTTCTTTCTTTCTTGAATCTGAAAGTTGCTAATTTTTCTGTATGCAACAAAAGGAAAATACTAATCATGTCCGTAAAGAACAGTCTTTCTATTTATGTACATTTTATTTGTTGTTTTCATAAAAAAAAATAACGCATAAACAACAGTATCCACACATAGGCTAAACATGTAATAAACTAAGACACAAATCCGCTTGTGTGCTTGTCAGAGTTGCTAATTGCAAGACTTTATTGTGTCCTGTTATATAAGAATGTTGCTATGAAAATCCATGATAAGCAAAAACTTAAAAATGAAAGAAAATCATCCTTTGTTTACCTATGGATTTGAGAGAGAAAAACAGAAACGCTTAGGGGGGAAATAAAGAAGAAAATGAGACCAAAAGTGAAATGACAGCATTGTGGAAACCATCATATTAACACAATTAGCTCCTGCCAGAGTCTGAAACTTGAGCGATTTTTCTTATTTAACTCATTAGAGGGGCCACAGCACCACTCTCACTCATGTCAATTCTGCATAATTACTTTTAAACAAAATCAAAGTAGCCACTATCTGGCATTGTTCGACGTGGCTCATCGCTAAATTTAATTATGCGTTCATTTTAATAAATCCCATTTCGGATGAGAAGAGTCGTTAATAAGTTTCATTAACGCACCTACGTCTTAATCATCAGTCCTGCCGCATGGCGACAGGTCATTTCAAAGCAGTTCCACCTCAAATGCGAGCACCCGCGGGGCAGTTTTTGAAGGATGACGGGGCATTTCTATAGAGACCGTGACGTGTGTCTGGATCGTCCAGATAAATGTCTCTTATGTTAACATGTTTGTTATGAACTGACATGACTGTTCTTTGAATGGCCATCATAGGTGGAGAGTGTGGCCTCGGGCACTTGGGGCCAAAAAAAATTGCCACTAAATTGGACAAAAATGCCCCTGCACAAACAAATTAAATCTATCATGTCTGTTGCTAACAAAGTGAAAATGAATAGAAAGTATCGATTGCAGCATTAAATTAAAATTTGCTCATGTTGCAACGTAATTCTTTTTAGGCGTTTTTACAGTGTTGCACATTATAACCAATCGCACACGATTTTGTTGATCTTACGAACGCAATGGCCAATCAGAGGCTTTCAGATGAGTCATCGTTGAAACTCATCAGTTCTGTTGAGTGCGCACAACTCTTCAATTCTCTCATCATAAACAACAAAGCGCAGATACGTATAGTTATAAGTTTTATGTGAGTAAGAGATTCATTTCACAGTGTAGAAAGCTTCAGTGATTATAATGATAAATTTGTTTTTTTGAGAGTGCTTAAACTCTCAATAGATCAAAGTTAGTGATAATGTCACTTTCTGTATATAATGTATTCGCTGTTTGAATAACCATGGAAATAAAACGTTATAATTATCGATTTCTAATGATTTTATTAAATTGTAATCACGTTAAATACAAATTCAAGCCCAATAAAAATATTTTACTAGTCTACATGACACCCATGTCTGATTCTTTCCTAAAAAATGACAAGTTTATGATGTTTGTAGTTAATAGATCTGGCCACGTTTCAGGAGTATCCATGTTCCTTCGACAGATGTCTGCAGCCTTACATTAAAGGTGAAGTGTGCATTTTCTCCTCCATTAGCAGCACCAAGTGCCATTGCAAAAACTCTTTAAAACAAATTTTAAACAATCCTCATATTTGGCATGTTCATACTGTACAAACAGGTAGTTCTTTGGTTCTTAGGAAGTTGCTCTGGTCTCTCACACAAACAGACTGCAATTCCATTTGCTTCCACTAGTGGTGCCGAAACTTCACACTTCACCTTTAATAGCCCAATCCCCCCTCTCTCTTTCTTAGAAGTTCTTTCAAGACTCTCCAAGAAACACTCATGCAGTGTCCAGACGTTATATTGTTCAGCATTGGTCCTTGTTGAGCTCTTCACTTTGTCAAAAGCATTGCTTTCCCACCATTTTTGCAGCTTTTTAGCACTGGACTGGAGTTTTTAATGGGACTGCTGGGCTCCAGAGAATCCCAGACTTACTGAAACAATGCCCACAAGGATGGCTTTGTGCCCATGGTAAGAGGCCCTAGCCAGAGACACCTGTCCAGCCAATCAGATGTATTTGTTCGCACAGCTTTGTAACCTCCAAATAATTGCTTACTAGTGTCTATCACGCTGTCTAAACTGCCCAAAATTCTTATAGTAAATGTCCGAATTATGACAATTTAGGTATTTCATTATGATGTCTAGCATGTGTCTGATAAGTTCAAGGGTCTTTATATTTGCAGGATATACTGATCTTCAAACTGTTTCAGTCTGTGAACTCTGAGGACGTTGTCGTCCACACTGTTGCTCTTGGCTCAGTCTACTCGACAACAGCAAAGTGAGAACGCTGTCGTTTTTCATCAAGAGGAATTCTTTCCTATAATCTCAAGTGATGGAGAGGCAGAGGGGGACATCGGGACTGTAATGAGTGGTTGGCAGTGAGGAAAAAATACTAGCCCTCACCTCAAGGCACCCCTGGGTCTCACAGAAGAACCAAAAGAGAGAAAAAAGAGAGAGAGCTTTGCTCCATGGAAAAGGCTTGCCTTTCCTGACCTTGAATTCTCTTTATCTATTAGCGTCTGAGGTATTTTTCTCTGGGGAGGCAAGGGAGGAGGTGCCTCCTTAAAAAAAATTGGAAATATAACACAACGGTTAGATGAAATACTACAGCCTTTTTTACTAAAGTAACGCTGTCCAGCAGCGACACAGTTGGATGAAGTTTCAGATGGAGGCAGTGTCTCTTTTACCTCTTTTGAACTCTTAATGTTCACAATGAGATCCTAAAGTATGTAGTTTTAAAAGTCATGTGCCTCTTGGAATAATGTCTTATCGTGCTTGCAACCTGTATCAGATCATCCTGAACTGGGTGATATGGTGGAAATAATTAGAGTAAACAACTCGGCCACACAGAAAGAATGTGATTTTTGATGATAACAGCAGAACAATAGTCAGCAGTACTAAATAAATGTTATTATGCATTCTATAAAAAACATAAACTTTGAGATTTGAATTTGGATTCCTAAAACAAATGTTCAAAAATGTTTTAGTAGCATATTAGTTTCTTATTACTGGTGCAAGGTCTTCTACATCTTAAAAAAATGTTGTAGGATTTACATAGAAACAATTTTCAACTCTAAAAAATGATTTTAAAACCGTATCATCAATTTTTGCCATTCCATACTATTTTGTCTAAGCTCCAGTCCAGTTATTGTTTCATTCATTAGTCTACAACAGGGCTGCTCAACCCTGGTTCTGGAGATCAACTTTCCTACAGAGTTCAGCTCCAACCCTGACCAAACACTCCTGAACCAGCTAATTAGGATCTCAAGGAGTACTTGATAATTACAGACAGGTGTGTTTGATTAGGGTTGGAACTAAACTCAGGAAAGTCAATCTCCAGGAACAGGGTTGCGCACCCCTGGTCTACAATCTCCAATTGTGCTTGGTTGTATATGAAGTAGGGTTGGGCAGTATCTACCAAACCGGCATTGGTCAATGTCTACAGTGTAACATCACTATGGATGATGACAGGGAATCGGGAGGGAATCGAAAAGGCATGGAAAATGAATAATGCGCACTACAGAGCCTCTAAAAGGACATGGTTAGCCTGTTACATTAAATTTCACTTACCACATAAACAGAGTAAGGAGAGATGACTAATAGGATGATGGTGAATGATTTGCAGATACTGAGCACCACTGACAAACATCTAATCTTGTAAAAATGAGCAGTAAGTATTGCCGTTCCATACTTTACACAGAGTATGTGTGATTGCGAATCTCGAAACTAAAAGGAAAATACTAGCGCACATTTAAAAGCGATTTCAATACTTTTGCCTTCAATTTATGAACGGTGAAATTACCCAATGATGTATTTGAAAGAGGAAGCATTGAAATGTATTATTTACTCCTATCTTTTGTTTCTTTCCTTTAGAGTTCCGTAGTACACGTCATTTCCTTCCAGGAAGGTGGGGGAAGAATCATGAAGCCGCCTCAACATCATGTGTCTCTCAGCCATTGGCGATGGAGGATGGCGTCGTCTTTCGGCCAAACCCAAATATTAAGGTATGTTTTGAACGCAAAATTGCACATGTCAAAACAGGAATTGTACTATCTATTTTATATTTGTATATTTGTTTATTCATAGAGATTCAGCCCAGAGCAAGCATCAAATTTTAGGGTTCCCCCATCTCTAAAACCACAGTTTAACCTGGATCTGTTCCCGTTTGACCCCACAAACTTTACGGTTAAATGATTCTAAAACAATAGCTGTAACAGTGCTAGATCACTGCACAAACAGGACAACTTCATCAAGATGGCTGCCCAGGCAGCGCTGCGGTAACACCAGCGGCGTCCATGTTGGCTCAGCTCCGGGGTGGGTGTGACTCCTGACAGAGGGTTCCTGTTGGTCACTTATCTTGTTAATTAGGTTTTCACTTCTCTCCGGCTCTCCCCTCCCCGCGCCCAGTGACAGATCTGCACCCAAACGCTCCGTGCCACCGCCGCATTGTTTTTCCCCACATAGTGGGATAATTAATATGTCTGGCCCATACATATTTCATGTTGTTTGCTTTAAAATGGTGAAGGAGGCAAGAAAAGAGAGATTCTCAGAGTGAGGGAGAGAAGGCAAGATTAATTAAAAGAGGAGAAGAGAGAGAGGGATCGGTCCTAGGATAGAGCCTAGAGCCGCCGGATGCGGCGGGCTTCATTTAAATAAAGGCTAGTGTCAGAAAAGCCCCTTTATACCTGTGTGAAGGATAACTAGCCGACTGTATTAAGGTACGCGCCATCTATTCTCTCACTGTACATTATTTGTATTCAAGGTTTTTGAAATGACATTGCAATCTGATGATGCACCAGCCCATTATATTGTCGCACAGGACAAATATCCCGGCGTTTTCTCTGTAGAACTAACACAATTTTTCCATGTCAGAGGTGGGTAATATCCTCGCGGTCCGGGAGGCTGCCGGTGCATAAGGAATGATGCCATTAATCCTCCTGGGCAGCCTCCTGCTCTGATTATTAAGGAAATAAATTTGCATGCTGCATATGAACCAGGTGAATCACTGAAGGCGCAAATTATATTTTCTGACAGCGAGGTAGAGAATGGAGCTGCATTGCTCACCCTACAACCCCGCCACCCCCGTAGTACACACACACGCACACATACACACTCAAACGGCTCTCCCCCCGCTGTCCTGAAAGCTGCATTTCTATTCATTACCCCGCGAGAGAAGAGTCAGTGGTCGCTTTGTAAGTTTGCATGGAGTGCGTTATCTCCCGGTGTAGGCTGGCGCTCGCTCGCTCCCAAGTGCACGGCTGTAATCACAACTTACAAATCACAGCAATAATTGAGAGGGAGAGAAATAAAGAGACAGGGGTGGAATGAGATTCGAAACGGAGTCGCTCTATCAGGTCTCGTTCAGGTTAGACTTCGGCTCCACAATACAAACACTGCGCTGTTCTTCCTGCGTCGCTCGTGTCTGAATGTGGACGGCTCAAACTTGTGTGTTCGTTGACCCAGTGCGTAATGGACCATAAAGGCTCAACTTAATGAGCTGGTCATCGGTGTCAGGGGTATTGCTTTATGTCCTCTTCATGGATGAAGACCTCCTCCTCTTGCTTTACTGCACTGAGACCAGTATGTTTTTCTCTCATCTTTCACATATCGTTCCATTCTTTTCCATCACTTTTATAGGATCGATGCATGGTGAAGTGAGTTTTTATTTGTACGCCAAAGGAGCTAATAATATCACAGCTGGGTGCGCGCTGGTGTCACTGCATTTATGAAAACATGTGGCGCACCAATAAAGCGAGATGTGTCAAACCAAAACTGGTTGTAGATGGTTAATTTTGAATGAAGCGGGGAGTAGATGATGTCACGTGATTCGTTCTCTTTCAGCGGGTATTAAAAAAAATAAAATAGAAATGTGGTGTTGTGTAGTGTCTTACAGAAATGAAGCAGTTTCACAGATTTGCTTTAAAAGTTTTTGCATACACTACCTGGTTCATTTTTACTTTATTCATTTTATGCACAGAAACCACATATGTGTGTCTGGACCACAAAACCAGTCGGGCATGGGTTTATTTGTAGCAATAGCCAAAAATACACTGTGGGTCAAAATTATCGATTTTCTTTTATGCCAAAAATCATATTAGGATAGGATATTAAGTACAGATCATGTTCCATGAAGATATTTCCTA
The DNA here is from genome assembly GCA_019740295.1 of Labeo calbasu. Lineage (NCBI taxonomy): Eukaryota > Metazoa > Chordata > Actinopteri > Cypriniformes > Cyprinidae > Labeo > Labeo calbasu. The sequence goes on from JAHKKF010534400.1 coordinate 6,639, forward strand.
TCGTAAATATATCAAAACTTAATTTTTGATTAGTAATATGCATTGCGTAACTTCAAGAACTTAATTTTAACCTCCTGAGACACTGCGTCCTCATATGAGGACATTATATTTTAGTAAATTTCTCTGAGACATGGCACAGTTTTGGATGTTTACCATGACCACTTCCTCTCTTTGGTCTTCAAAAATATCTAATATTAATTTAGTGACACTCTTATGGAAATATGATAATATTTTGTAATTATCTTTTAAATCTGACTGATTTTTAAACTGTGTGTCAACATCTCAGGAAAATGTTATAGGGTTTCAAATCAAAATATGACTTTCTGTTACAAAACAGGATGGTGATTTCATATGAGGACACCAGGACTAAAAGCATGTTTATTATGCATTTTATGCATTATATATTATTATGAAAATCTTGTCAATTATTACTCCAATTATTACACTTATTTTTTTTTTATTATATGTTCCATCTTTATTCATGTCTTGTTATTTTTTGTAAAAAATTGAGTCCCAGTGACCTCGGCAGAGGAACTTTTGAATGAAATGTAATTTACATTTTTTTATTTTTAACATTTTCTTAACGCTGTAAACAATGTAATGACATGAAATATATATATATATATATATATATATATATATAATTTTTTAATTTTTTTACTAAATTTGCTACATTTTTTACTACTTTGATTTTTTTTTTGCACCTTCAGATTCCAGATTTTCAAATAGTTGTATCTCGGAAAGCTTATTTATTCAGCTTTCAGATGATGTATAAATCTCACTTTCAAAAAAGTGACCCTTATGAGTGGTTTTGTGGTCCAGGGTCGCATATAGTATAATAACTGCTTTGATTTGAGCAAATGTTGCCACTGTTGCTTTTTTGTTTCTTTGTGGTGTTTTGTGATGTGTCTCACTCTGAAATGTTCCATCTTGTTTGATTTAAATTACATAAATTAAATTTAAAAATGTCACAATTTAACCAAGATTATTAACTTAAAGTTGACAGAATTGTCCTTTTCTTTAGTTACAGAGTTCAAAATGCACTGCATATAAGGAATTCCTGTTCTAAAACTTCAAGCAGTAAAGTACTGAGCATGGAAGACATGTGTTTGTTTGCCCGAAGGTTGTAGATGTACATTCATTATTTCCCCAGACTTCTAGTAAAAGAAATCAAAAGCTTATATTATTTGTGTTTTGTTGTTTTTACATTATGGGAATTCACATAGTAAGTTGAGGTATCATGTTTGTTGTTGGCTGTTGTAATGATCAAGGCCTCTAGTCCTTCTGCTGTATAAATAGGACTTTTTGTCAATTAGTCATCTATCAAAATTCCCATCAGTTCCTACATTTTGTAATTTTTATTTATGTATGTAGGTATGTATTATTATTTATTTATTTATTTTACATTTTTGCATGGACTATTCTTTCCAACGTAGCACTATTTTAACAAACTACTTTGTCTTCAGATATCGCATTCAATTTTAATAACAATAGTTTTATGATTTCACTATGGTTTCACTCAAATGGTGATGTTAAAACAGTTTCTCACTTTTCCCAAAGAGGTCATGGCATATTTCTTATATTTTCTGAATTTTCTCTCCTTTTTTTAACAACTACAACCTGTTTCGTGTTGTTAATTGGTCGAGTACTTTAATAACATACTCCAAAACAATGCTTGCTGGCCTTGAGTGGTTATATTTTCAAGGTTCTGCTTTAATTGTCCCCATAAGCTGTTTCTTTTAAATGAAATGCACACACCTTTGTGTGTGCCTGCGTGTGTTTTAGTCAAAACGAATGCAGAAAGGAGCACCCGCACACACACACACACACACAAAGCAGCGAGTGTCAGAGAGGGCCCCAAGTCTAACCATTATTTAGACACATTGGCAGACCTGACGACTGCTCCTCTAATGGAGAAATACTTAACCTGCTCCTTATCCCGCCTCATTTGCGTGTGTTATATGCATGAGTATGTGCTCGGCTGCACCACATCACGTGTATGTGAGTTTGTACAGTACCTACGTATTCCAGACTGTGAGATAAATATGTAAGGACACCGATTATGAATTACAGCCTAAACCACCGCACTAACTTATTTGTCGCCTCTCCTGATGGATAAGTCCGTATTTCATTATCACTTAAATCCATACACGCAAATATTGTTCTTTGTGAGTTGAAAGCAACAGCGTGACCTTGATATGATAAATTCCTAGCCCCACTTTTGGAGCCTGAAGTTCATCAGTGAGAGTGTGAGCTATTTTAATGTGGCGGCCGGAACAAATGCTCCCACCATCTTGCAGTGCTGAATATTAAAAACGAGGCGCTTTGAATGAGACAGTAAAGGACAGAGGATCTTAGAGCATTTTTAAGATAGCCTCGTCAGGGGCCCGTCCAAGCCCAGAAGTGAGAGCCAGGGCCAGGCGGTGCAGTCGGCTCAGGGAGACAGGAGACGAGCTGTGGGGATCGGCACCAGCCCTCTCGCGCGTGGCAGATATGGGTCACTCCATCCCAATGATATGGGTGGTGTAGGATTATTAGCCACATTACAACAGCTGCTCTAACTCCCTTACAACAAGGGATGTTTTGTTATTGTAGGTCACAATAGTTAGACTTCAGTTTGTTCTAGAACTTCAGTTTCTTTTACTGTTATAAAAGCGCTGCTTTTGATGATTTTTGAAGCATTCCTTAATTCTGATTTCCTTTCTTTGTTCTTTTTGATAAAGAGGATTGTAAAGCATTGTATTACATTTCGTCATCTGTAAATAAGTGCTTTTTTGGTGCTCAAACATCGATTTTATAACTCTTGTTATCTAGTACAAATGGAAGTAATTTAGAAAGTAATTTAGAAATCGATTACTCTTTCCTAAACTCTAAATTAGTCTCAAGTAGCGTAGTTTAAAAATAAAAGGCAAATATAATACAACCATTTTAATTAAAATTTGCATGACATTACATTAACATTGCATGATCATATTATCAAACATGAAAATCTGTGGTTTACTATAAATATATATTTTTTATTTAATTTAATGTAATTTAATTCAATTTACAAGTAAAATTATCAACAGTGGTTTGCAGAAATGAATCATAGAATTAAAATAATATTGTTACATTGCTTAACTTTGTTTTTATTAAAAACCTACTTGTGATATACATGTTGTAATATCATAATATACATATTTTTCTACTTAACAGTAGCATTATGGAATGGCATTTTAGTGTCTGTATATTTTTCTTGTAAAAAAAAAAACTATTGGTAACATTTTACTTAAAACGTTTATGTAGTTTTAAGTAGTTTTAACACATTAATTATGCCTTTTAATGCATTGTAGAATCTCATGAAACATTAATCACAGTTAATACATTATAACACATCAATTCTTTGTTATACTATGTATTTTAAGTTGTTATAATTATTTACAACAAGTTATGGCATTTTGAATAATTATAATGCATTATACCCTTTAATAACCCTTTATAATGCATTATACATAATGGCTTTAAGTAAAATGATACCTTTGTATTTTACAATAAAAATTAATTAAATGTATTTTAATCATTATTAATGATATAATGAATAATGGTAAAGAGACCATGTTTTAATACACTTTGTTTCAGCATCTGTAACTCTTAAAATTTAATTTACTCTGTAAATCTGTAGCTTTTTCATGCAAAATTTGATAGTACTTTCATATTTATCTGATTCAAATTAAAGTAGTTCAGAAACCGATACTTATCCTTAAATTGTGTAAATTAATGTCATGTACAAAGAGTGCTGGAGCACTGGGGTGGCTTGTAACAGTAATAGAAAACATGGCTGTTTTAATTTTTGTGCATGAATTTATTGTGAAAATCAATCTGTGTTTAAAAAAAAAAAAAAAAAGACAAATAAGATGTAAGACTAGTCATGTTGAGGCGAAAAATAATTAAGATATGTAAATGAATGCAGGATGTATCTGCATACAAGCATGACCCATAATGATTATGATTATTGGCAACATGGCCTGTCAACTTTTACTGTGACCCTGGCCATTTCAGGAAGCAGACTCACATACTGTATATGTGCACACTGCCCCTGGCATCCTTTTTCTCTCTCCGTGTTGGCATGGCGAACGCATCTGAAGATCTGAAATGTCAACAGTCTGACACCCAACATTATGTTTGACTCCTGTTCTCCCTCAGGCATCCACTCTGACCCCTGTAAGACCCTCTCAATCGATCTAGGAGAACTGAGCAACTTGCACATATTGCTTGCACTTCAAACGTCTCTACAGTTTGATCTGTATTACATGAACTCGGTTATTTATAGAGGCATTTGATTCAACTAGAAACTCTTAAAGTTTTGTTCAACCTTGGAGAAATAGGATGGTTTTTGATTTGTAATGGTTTTAATGCATAAAAGAACACACAAGTACAAACCTGTCATTATAAAATACATGTTCTGGAGGTAAGGAGCAAATCTTGGTGTTGTTTTCCTTATTTGACCATGAATAAATTGTGTACTGTTTAATTTAATGAGGAGTAATGATAAAAGAATCATTTTTGAGGACTTGAAAACAAACAAACCAACTAAATCTTTATTGTAAACAAATTAATTACCTATTAAATCTGTAGCTGTTTTGTAAACATTTTTTTTTTTACTTCCACTATATGTTTATTTACCTTTTTTAGCAAGCAAATCATATAATAGTGCTTTTTTTTTTGCTTCTTCTTATTTATTATTTCTTTTACATTAAACCGTGTAACTGCAGTTTCTGTGAAGAGTTGTTATATATTTGTGGACGTGTGCCTTATGCATGTATTCATGTAGGGGCATCTTCCATCTGCTGGCTAGTTTTGGCACACTGACCTGTCACATCGAGGCAGGGATTTCCAGACAGCCTCAGAAGCTGACACAAGCAAGCACCTTTAGGCGTAAACCTAATATTTTGTGATAAGGAGCTTATGCCAAGTTTTACCCAGTGCATCAGCCTCCAGCCCTGCTGTCTCTGGCATTTCCTTGTGTGATAAGTTAACGGGAGGCATCCTTGACCATAACTTAGGAAAACATCCCCCTTATTAGCTATGGCTCTAGGAAAGGAACAGTAAGCAAAGAAATGACAGAAATACTATGCATTGTTTTGAAGTAAGGATTGAGACATGTTTGCCCTCAGCAAAATCATGATGGGCAAATACAGAGGGATAGCAGGAGAGATCAACTTCAAAAAATTGGTTGTATAGTGCTGTGCTATACAGTCATCAGATCTTATGACAAAAGCATTTCAGAAGAGAAGCCAAATAAAATGTAACTACATATATAAAACACTATTTTTGTTCAATTTAATGAAAACAATGGAAAACTGTGGTTCCTTGAAATTTACTTTGAAATGTTCCCGATATTACAGGATGGCATTTTGGTTTGACTTTTGTTTTGTTTTGTTTTGTTTACACTGAAACCCTTTTGTAAATTTGTACATGGAAGCCCGTTTCCGCCACTGGATAATTTTTTTAAAAACAGGTAATTGCGACTTTTTATCAGAATTGCATGATACAAACTCACTTAGAATTGTGAGATGTACACTTGCAGTTGTGAGTTGTAAAGTCAGAAATGTGAGAAATAAACTCGCAAATCAAAATTTTTCCTTAAAATTGCGTAACAAACTCGTAAATGCGAGTTATAAAGTAAAAATTAAGAGATGAATTCGCAATTCTGAGAAATAAACTTGCAATTCTGAGAAATAGATCAGAATTGTCTTATATAAACTAACGAGTTTATATTTTGCATTTGTGACTCTTTTCTCAGATTTTTTTTACAGTATATCTTGCAATTCTGGCTTTACAACACACAATTGGAAATTAAGTCAGAATTGTGAGATATAAACTCGTAATTGTGAGAACATGTCAGTATTTTTCCCCCTTTGGACTTTATAACTCGCAATTATATGAAGAAAAAGGCAGAATTGTGTGATACAAACTCACAATTCTGACTTTTTTCAGATTTGTGAGATATAAACTTGCAATTGTGAGTTATAAAGTCGGAATTGTGAGATATGAACTCGCAAATCAGACTTTTTTCCTTATAATTGTGTAATATAAACTCGCAATTGTGAGTCATAAAGTCACAATTGTGGGATGAATAGCAATTCTGAGAAATAAATCTGAATTGCGTCATATAAACTATTCTGACTTTACAACATGCAATTGCAAGTCAAATCAGAATTGTGAGATATAAACTCAGAATTTTGAGAACATATCAGTCTGTTTTCCCCCTTTGGACTTTAACTCGCAATTATGCAGAAAAAAAAAAAGTCAGAATTGCGAGGAAAAAAAGTCAGAATTCTAAGATATAAATTCGCAATTCTGACTTTATCTCACAATTGTGATTTTATGTCACGTAATTCTGTGAAAAAAAAAGTTGAATTGTTCTGAGAGAAAAAGTCAGAATTGCATGTTTGTGTAATACAATTCTGAGAAAAAGTCAGAATAGTGAGATACAAATTTTTATTTATTTATTTTTTTATTCAGTGGTGGAAATGGGCTTCCATAATTTACAGAGTCTTTGCTGTAGCAAATGTAACACTTTTTCCCGCTAAAAATTACTAATATTTTTTGTCAAAATATGCATCTCCTAGCTTTAGCCTTTAGCTTGTTAGCTGTGTATGAATGTGTGTTTGTATAATAGTTTCAATCTGTCTGCGTGTTCTGGCACATGTGTACTTTCTGTGTCTTTCCTTCGCAGTGGCCTGCTCTCTCAGGACTGGCCGGCCTCGCGTCAATACCCAACCTGTAAATGACAGTCACCTCGGGATCTTATTTACCCATTTGACTGGGATCTTAAAAAGGTCACACTGTCCGCTCCTCTCCTCTCAGCCTCTCAAACTTTCCATTTATTCATTCAGCCATGCCTACTCTCAATCCATATTCACCTCACAGAAAATCTGCCTTTCCACTCATACTCTCTAAGATAAAAAGTGTGTGTGTGTGTGTGTGGTGGGGGGGGGTGTTTGTAGGGTTTCTAAACTGCTTTTTCTCAGCTTCTGGGTAATGTAATGACGCTACGTGGCAACACATTTTAGGATTTTATCAGTGTAAATGTACATATATGTGTTTAAGCAACAGTGTTATGCGCCCTACTTTAAAAGTGCTAAAGAGTGTGAGTTTGCATGTTTAGAAAATGTCAGCGTTTGCAAGATCATCCGTCTAAGAGTGCGAACATCGGGGCGTTGTGAGTATATGCATAATGGCAGGGCGGGAGATGGGTGGAGAGAGCGTGTTGTAGACTGGGAGAAAGAGAAAAAGAGAGAGGTCTCCTCCGCACCACAGATCAGGGAGGAACAAAGGGACGCTGCCAGAGTGTGTGAGAGTCCGCACTCCCGCTGGCCTCTAATTCAAACCAAACGTTCACCATGAAATAGCTCTTTGACATCATTACATGCTGTGCATGTTGATGTCCTCCACTCCTAAACATGGTAGGGGGAGGGGGCTGGGAAGGAGGGGGCACTACAATTGTCACCACATGGGTGTAATGAAGAGAACGATGGGACTGCACCCACCGTCTTCCTTAAAAACCTTTCCCTCTCTCTCGGTTTAATATCCCAAAGCACATTAGTGGGATTTGGAGTACTTTAGCAGTTTCTGTGGGCATTATTTGTCATGTTCAGACAACCTGCACTAACCTTCCGATACCGCAGGATTCCAGTGCGTCAGACGACAGGATTGTTCGCTTCTTTAGAACTGAGCCTCGGCCCCCACCCTTTCCCCCAATGTGTGCTTAAAAGAGTCCACCTCCCTTTGATTTCAACCGGGCCCAAAGTATCTGATCGTACCGAGCATCTGATCCAGTCAATCAAGGCTTTGTGTGACCCAGTGTTCCTGGGACCTATTCATGTCTCAGTTCTTTGGCTGAGACGGCCCAAGGTTCTCCAGCCCTGCTTATTATAGGCCAAGATCCAATTTCCAAGCCGTCTTAGATCACAGGAGAGTCGTCTAAACTGCAGAAAACCACAGAATATTTTGGCAACATACGACGGGCCTGGTTTCAATACATTTGTGGACTAAGTCGTGCACCAAGCCCTCATATTGAAAGCTTTATTTTAGGTCACGCACACAGGCTGGGAAAAGTTGATACGGTGCGGAGCTAACAGTGTTGGTCACTTAGAAATTGTTGATGTATATTTTAAAGACCTTGTCAAATGTCTAAAACAATGTGCAAAAATACATTCTGAGAAATATAAACCAAAAAATGACAAGGGCTGACCGATATAAGTCTTGCATAACACTTCTCAGAGTTTCCTACAGGAAGCAGCCCTCTCTTCTCCAACAGAGCTAAAGTTTGAGAGGGGTTTTCTCACTCGTTACGTTACACATACAGTTATAATTAGGGCTGGAAGCTAAGTTCCAGATAACGTTCCATATATTAAATTAAAATATTAAAACTGAATGACTTTGGAGTCGAACACACACAATTGTTATTAAAGGAGAAGTTCGCTTCCAGAACAAAATTTTACAGAAAATGTACCCACCCCTTGTCATCCAAAATGTTCATGTTTTTCTTTCTTCAGTCGTAAAGAAATTATGTTTTTTGAGGAAAACATTTCAGGATTTCTCTCCATATAGTGGACTTCAATGGTGCCCGTGAGTTTGAACTTCCGAAATGCAGTTTCAGTGCAGCTTCAAAGGGCTCTAAACAGTTCCAGCCAAGGAAGAATTGTCTTATCTAGTCATTTTCTAAAAAAAAAAAAAACAAAACAACTATATATATAATTTAGATACCTTTAACCTCAAATGCTTGTTTTGTCTAGCTCTGCTATGGGTATATCGACAAACTCCCATCTCATTTGCTTCTCCAAATTCAAAATCATCCTACATCACTGCTTTACCTTTTATTATAAACGGTGTTTGATCTTCTTTGCATGTTCACTTTGTAAACACAATTTTGAAGTTGGAGGAGAAAATGTGATGGGAGTCTTGAATCAGAATGCACAGAGTGCACGTAGAGCTGGATAAGATGTTTATTTGAGGTTAAAAAGTGTATAAATTGTCAGTTTTTTTTATATTTTTAGAAAATAACTAAACGTTTCGCTAGATAAGATCCTTTTTCCTCAGCTAGGATCGTTTAGAGCCCTTTAAAGCTGCATTTAAACTGCATGAAAGACTTGAACATCTTGGATGATGGTGAGTATATTATCTGTGAATTTTTGTTCTGGAAGTGAACTCCTTTAATAGATTAAATCTCTCACCATATTTTTTTTTTTTGTTTGTGTAGTATTATTGTTTTACTTACAAGGAATTGGATTTCATGTAGACTGTCACACCTTTTTGGCAAAGAATTGCTTTTAGTTTATTTATTAATGAAATAATCTCATCATTTGACAAAGGAATTACTTTTGTCGTCTAATTAATTGGCCTGATTTTGGTCGAAGCGTTTATATGGCGTTGTAAAAAGACAAATTATTGTTTTAGTCCAACTAAAATCGAACTTTTAAAGTGCATGTAAACGCACTTAATGTCTCAGAGGGGGTCGGCAAGATTCTAATCTCCTACCTTTTTGTTTAGAGGGGTTTAATTGGCCATTAGTCTGACAAATATCATGCCTTATCCATTCTGTCCTTCGTGCTATAAGGAGTTTGCATCTCTAATAAATAGAGGCTGAGAAATTATTTGGTTACTCAGCAAGCTCTAACAAACAGGTTCTACACATTGTGCATCGAGACCAGGACAGTTCCTTAATGATCGATCAATAGACCTTTATAAACCTAATAAAAAAGGAGTTAGCTGTGCCTCCTTGTATTTATATTCTAAAGCAAACTTTTGCTAAACTCAATCAAAGTGCCTGTTAAAAGCAAGGAGAAGAGACACAGCGTTTCTTACTCAGAGCCCAGGCCAGAGGCATTTAAGAAGTTTCTTATGGGAGAACTTACAGTAGTTGGGATCAATGTCCTAACCAGAGTTGAGCGAAATCCATCTATCTATTGTTATTATATGATTTTAAAAGGCATTCCTAATTCAATTCTGAATGGTGCCATTTGATGGTGTAGACTATGTCTGTTAGTCACTCAGATATAGCCAACATGGCCTTTACAGAAAACACTAGCAGTAGACTTCATAGCATATTGATACTATTTAGTTTAAATGTACTCATAAAACATGTTTTATGCACCTTGTGGGGTTACATAATGCACACATAATTTACACAGCTGTGTAATGAGGCTGGAAAGCCAGAGTGAAAGAGAGATGTAGAAGAGTTTCTCTCGGAATGAACTAATCAATAGCAGAATGTTATTCGTAATGGACTGTGTCAGCTTTTTAACCGGACGAAACCTTCGTCAAGTCAATGAGCGGAGTTAAACCTCTTACTAATCTGAATAATCTGTGGACATATCGACTGACCAAGCAGTCTGCCAGAATAACAAATCCTTTGTGTCCTTTTTTTTCTCGCCTCCATTTTAATATGAAAATTCTGACAGACTCTCTCATTGATTCTTTCTTGTTCTATCATCTCGATTCGTTCTCTTTACACAAAAGGGAAGTACTGAATGACAGTTACATGAAGACAAACAATCTGTTTATGTTCTGCACATGCACTCCTGCTGAAGTAATTTTCCTGTGTGCAATAACAAACACTGTGATCTCGGTGGTGATGGGTTTTAAATGAAATATGAATTATTGACAATGAGCACGTGGGTGAGGGATGTGCAGTCACCACAGCTTCATAAAGACTCAAGAGGTGACTGGTCTTTATTTGTGTGACTTTGACTCCATGTTGCCAAAAAGCGATGATAAGCAGTTTTGTGAGGTAACATAAGTAATGTTGCATAAATGCTACTAATGTACTTAACTGCTTTTTTTCTTCTCTAGTTACAAATTAAATCGTTTTTTTTTTTAAATTAATTGTTTTTGTTTAAAGTCTTCTTCACAATAAATACATTTTGGCCGCTGGAAGTTCTAACATTACTATATCATGAAACTGAAGTAGCCAATGTCGCACAGATAAAGTATGGGGAGGAAATCATCTTTGCAATTAGTTTTTTGACAGATGTTAGTCCTGACAGCCAGATCTTTTTTTGTAGCTCTGTTAAACCTAAATTGGAATTAAGAAGGAACACAACTGCTTGCATATCTTTTCCAATCATATCAGACCGTACCGATTTTTCTTCTGAAATTCATAACATTTCTGACATTTCCATACCGTATGCATGAATGTTCCTACTTGTTGGTAGGGACAAAGGCTACAGTTGGGATTTGGAGATATTTTAATGAGGAAACACGTCTTTAATGTCCAGTATATTCTGTGTCAAAATTTAAAATTGGTAGTTTAGATTTTTAATGTGCAGAAAATATTTTTCTCCCAATCATTCTGATCCCTTTCCCAGATTGTGTGCAGTGGTAGCTGTTGCTTAACTTCAAGAAGTTGACACTACACCTCATTGAGAAAAATGAAAGAACCACATGTGAACCTTATCCTGTAGTTTATAAAAAAATGCTACATCACTGTTGTTGCAGTGTTTTTTCTTTCTCTAATATCTAGCATTTGGAGGACTCATTTTAGTGGTTTGTTTGGTCATGTAAAATAATGTAAAACAACCAGTTCGTTTAGTCTGTATACAGAAATGACCCTGTGCAGAAATGTGTCTTTTCTGTGAGCAAACCACTTGAACGCAGGTTGAATTAGAATCTAGTTTTAGTAATTGTAATTACTGTAAATGCATCTGTTCAAGTTTAACAGTGTTTTTTTGCTTTTTTTTTTTTTTTGGCCAGATAAATACTGTTCTGCAAAAATAACTAATGTAGTCTGATAGTTAGAATTTTGGAAGATAAGATAGTATGCCCTAAATAGCTTCAAATTAAGTACCTTGAGGTGTAAGTAACTTCTTTCTTAGAAGTGCTGCTTGACAGCTGTTTAGAAGGACAGTTCACACAAAATATAAAAATTATGTTTGTTGTTGTAAGCCTGCATGACTTTCTTCTGCAGAGCACAAAAGAAGATAAGAAGATTCAAAATGTCATATTTTGTGCTCTGAAGAAAGAAATAGGAGCATCATGATGGTGGTAAATGATTTTTCATTCCGGTTGAACTATCCCTTTAAATACTTTATGCTAAGTAGCTTGTAACTTGTCAAACTACAGTACAGTTGTAAAGTAGCTTCCCCACTACTGGTAATAAGCAGGAAGAAACTGGCTTAAGAAAAAAAAGCTTTTAAAACCAAGTGGAATTCAAAGGCCGGAATAAAAAGTGAAAGAAAATTAGCTTTGGACCATATTTTGAACACATCCAGTGGCCTTTTGGTGTGAGCATGTGGGTGGGTTGGCGGTGTCAGAAGAACACAGGGCGCAGTTGAAGGGGCCGCGTGGAATCAAGAGAGATCAAGAGAAGTTCGCAGTACACTGACACTCAGGGGGAGGTAACTCAGCCCGAGTCATTAGGAGGTACGAGAGGAGAGCCGTCTGATGATGGCAATAAGGAGCAGGCTGAAAAATAAGGCGTCCATTGATCTGCACATTGATGTGTGACATTTTAACCAGAGCCGAGAGACAGAAGTTCACTAACACGTCTAAAGCAGCGCCTCGTTCCCTCTCATTCACAATGTCTGTTTCTTCACATCTGTCTATTTCTATTCACTTTACTCAGCGTCCTTCTTTTTGTCTCCTGTATGATCTCTCTCTTTCTTTGTCTCTCTTTCTTTCTCCCCTGCTCCCTCCCTCTCTTTTTCTCTGTCCCCAAAGCGTTTGATTTCTTTGCTCCACAGCCACTGGTCTCACGGGTCACTCCATATTAGCTTACTTGTTAATACTTGGGGGTGGGATCAATACTTAATCAACAAGTAATGGGATTTTGCAGTCATCCCATATGATCTTCCAATAAAGACTTGAATCTATCTACCAACCTTTTATAAAGGGCTCAGGGAGAGGGCGGGCGGGGGAGTGGGTGCGAGAAATGGAAGAAAAGAGAGAGAGGGTGGCCGGCGTGGTGTGGCGCTGCGCTTTGGAGCGGGGATTTGCTGCTCCGATGCTTTTAGTCTGATCTGCATCTGATTAAGGTTCAGAGAAGGCACTGTCCTTCACCCCCCTCTTCTTTTATCCCGCTATAATGTACCGTGGCACACAGATTCATCATCGGCTGGCTCGCCGAGGCCAGAGCCCAGCCACTCAAGGAATTATTATTGTGTCCTGCTTATGCTGGCCTACTTTCTTAACTAACAAACCAATAAAGCCGTAGCCTCCATTCGGCTCAAAGGAAAGATAAAGCACGAGTGACTGTTTGCGGTGTCCTCACAGGTGTCACGAAATGGACGACGGTATAATCTCTTTGCTCGTGCCTATTTTTCACAGTGGGAGTAAACGTCTGATTGTGTGTGTGTGTTGTGTGTTGTGTGTTTTATTTTGAAATTCTATTATAAAAAGGTGAGATAAGCCTCAAAAGCCTCGTCCTCATCAACCAGAAGCCATAGCGGAATAGCTGTGGTCATATTTGGATGGCTCCCTTGAACGCACTTGAGATAAATTCAAAAGCAAACTCTGACGGTTTGCGAAATATCAAAATAAACCTGAGGTTTCACCTCAGTTATCAAATTCATAAACTTGTTTAGAGCAATGAACACTCTCATTTAGTTATTACCATCTCAGCAGGTTCCAATACGATATGATGCATTTCAACACGCTAATATCCAATTTACGGTGACTTCTATTACTACGTGTGCAATTATGACGGGATAACAGCGGTGATAATTTCGCTTTGCTATCATACAGTAACTCCCACTGATGTTTATTAGGTTAATACAGCAGTGTGTGATAATGATAATGTCCTATTAAATGTTTCAGCTTAGCGGTAGTGTGTAATGTGAGGTTTTTAGAGACTGCTCACTGCCAGCCGCTGGATGGATTGTCATTGTTTCATTACGCTGGCTGGGCTGAAACATATGTAGTGTGCTAGGACGCTCATGCACCGCTGCTTCAGAGACATGCTAACATCGCGCTTAGAAAGACAGGAGGTCAGACGTACGGTGTTGGGCTACAGTACGCTCCCTTTCTCTCTATCTCCTTCTGTCTCAAAGCCTTTTTTTCTATTCTCTCGTCCATAGGTCACAATGCATGATGTCAGTTGAGTAGCAGCGGCTGAGATGGTGTTGTCTCAACGCGTGCCATGTTTGATACGGACTGGTACCGGCGCATGCTAAACAGCAGATTCAGGGCCCGAAACACGCTGCTCGCTCCTGTAAACAGCTCGGTGCAGCTATTGTCATTTTTCTGAACATTAATATTCATGGCATCTTAGCGGTTTAAACACTTCAGGAGTGCGTGGCTGTGCTCTTCTTGATTTTTTTTCTTACAGCAGATTTGTAATTTGCATTTCATAGGCGACTTTACTCAACCCTGAAATATTTTAAGCATGGCATTAGCATTACTTCCTATTATTGTATGTGTACGAGAATGAGAACATGGTGCGTGTGTGAGCCAGTGCGTAAGTGTGTGTGCGTTCCTGCCCAGTTTTGAATAATATTACATAACCTGAATAATGTCATATTTGATCATATAGTGCACTGGGCCCATCTCCTCATGTCAGATAGCTGATAAACGGCAGGTTAAGTCTGCCCTTATCGCTCTCTCTCGTTCTTCCTCCCCATCAGTGCATGAGCTGACTGTTAACTGTGGCCCCTGCGGCCACTCTCACTTCCTTTCCACACAGGAAGTTTGGTCAGGTGTCAAGGAGTTTGTTGATAGTGTGCTAACAGTCATTTCCTAGGCCTCTGCCCCACTGACCAAGACCCATTGAGACAGCAGTGTCCCAATATCCTGTTTCCTGTCATTCCCAAGCCTCTCTTGGTGATTTATTGACATGAGAAGCAGTCGTTTTTCCTTAGTAGTAACGGCGAAAGTCGCTTAATCTCTATTAGTTGAAACGATTCTGAACTCTTTTAACCTCTTCCTGTTGTCTAGTGATACATGGAAGTCACTGAATTGCCGGGATCTATAAAGTGTTCATCTATCAAGGTTACCAAATTTAGTTGGGGAAAGCACTATTTGGAAATTTAACACACATAAATAGAATGAAACAGTTACAGCTGCAGCTTTTTTGATTCATTTATGTCAGGTCACTAAACATGAAGTCATTTTATTTTGTATAACTGTTTTCAAACACTATCATCTTATTCTATTGGTCAGCCAAACTTACAGCCTTTCCACAAACTCACGCCATTGGTTGAGCCACTGTTGCTGTGTCAGCCAGGTCGGGATTCACAAACAAACAGCATTGTTTTGATAGTGCCCCTGTGTTTACACTTTTCAGTAGAAGTGTAAGCCTGCAAAATTGCTTGCTTAGTTCTCTGCATACTAAGCCAGGATAAAAGAAAGTGTTTTAACATTGCAAAAAATTCACACGTCACCTTTAAATACTACACGGTATATGTTCAGTACTTGACTTGTTAGGATAGAAATCAGAAAGTGTATAGGCCTGTTCACATTAAGTACGATAACTGCAATAATAACTATGCTAGCATCCACACCAATAGATGATATCATTCTGTTTATTATAATGTCATCTGCTATTTTAAATGCTGAAGCACTTAAAAATCAGATGGATTTTGATTGGATTACTATGTTTTTATTATTCTGAAAGTGATTTCAATGATTTTGTTCCTCTGTGTCATTATAATTGAGGTGTGGACTTACCTATTCTCAACTAGAATGCTGTAGATATCATTAAAGGTATCATCGTTTTTGAACGGCCCTCTTGTTTTTCAGTGGAGTAAACTTTTCAATAGACACACAGTCTATGATTCAACTCCTCAGCTAAGTGGTGCTCTGTGGAAAGGTGGTACATCTCTCAGGAAAAGTTGAGGTATTGGAGGTAGTTCCTCAGGAGAGAGCAGTCTTGAGGGGACCGTCTGACTGCGTCCGTCTGGAGCTACACTAAATCAAACACGGGGAGAGGAACCGGAGGCTTCCAGACTTCAATCCCTGGTGGAACACTTGCTGCCATACCTCAGAGAGATTCATTTAACCTGGATTACTCTGGTGGATTTTCGTATGAATTTTTCTCAAATAGATTTGTTAGAAACGCTGTAAGAAGCTCCCAGGTGTGAGGATGATGGCATGGGGAACGTCTCGTATTTAATTACCTTCAGTTTGTGTGATTAGCTGGATTTTTCGGTTGTGCTAAATACTGTCCACCAGCAGTCTTCCATGATGAGCTCTTTTGTGGTAGTTTCAGATCAAGCCCTTGTGCAAATGGCCAGTTTCTATCGGCAAATAGTTTAAATATTCACTGTCTACTCAAGGTCAATATTGGCTATACGGCACAGACTCTGTGTGAGAGTATGTGTGTGTCCCCGAGGTCTCAGTCTTTTAATTTCTTCTCTTCCAAGCGTTAGCTAATTAAGCAGATGCACTTGAAAGGAGTGAGGTCGTAGTGTCAGTGGAAAGAGACATGGTCTGCCCCATCCGCCTCTGGCTGCGCAGGTCACGTTCAGGTTCAGAGGTCATGTGTGAGAGTGGACTACTGGTGTAGATATCAAACACAATGTGGGCTTTCATTAGACAGGAAGTGTGTCAAAAACACGTTTTAACTGATGTACTGTGCCAGCTTTACAGGGTGATGAAAGGTAGCAGTGTCATTCAACGTGAAGGTCAAGTTCTACAGCCCATCTTCCATAAAAGAATACCTTTTATCTTTGTATAAATGTACAATATCTTCTCTTAGACCTTCCTGATCTCTGGATGACACATATCAAGCCAACAAGGCAACACTTGTTCCATTTCTTAACCTGCACACAAGAACTGGAAGAGTAAACAGGAAAACAATTAATTCAACAATATATCTATTATGGGACTTCTCTGACATGCTACTCTGACTCTTTAGCCTTGGAGAAACTCAAAGGGGAACAGATCGCTACCTCATGCGATGACACAATTCCTTCCTCAGACTCTTTCAGACAGACAAAGGTCATGCAATCTCACTTCCAAGTAAAGGACTTAGTTGGATTGACAGCATCCTTCAATTACCCAGATGTCCTGCCAGTCTGCAGGGTCGTGTTGAAAGGAACATCTGTCGAGCGCCACAGCCCTGAATTTGAAGGTAGAGTGAGTTAGGAGTGGATATGGAGAGGGTTGGGGCAGCTATTTTAGTCTGTAACCTGATCCTTTACGGCCACTCTTAAATGTGGGCCATGCGTAAAGGTCAGAGGCTGGGTTTGTTGTGTCTGGCAGGCTGCTACATCTGGATGGGCCGTGTATAACACACTCCTTCATCGGTGTGATGCTCGCTGTGCATCAAATACTTACAGCCAAACCCCCTTTTTAGCACCATACAAATCTTAATTCAGAATCTATTTAATTTCAGTAAAAAAATGAGATTCTGTAACTGATGGAATGTGATCGATAATGCATGTGTGGAGACTGAACCGATGTATAGTTTCTAGTCTGACCACTAGAGGCAGCATTCCTTACCTAGACAAGAGTACAGCGGTTCACTGACCTGTGATTTAAAAGGCTTTAATAAGGATACATGGTAGCCAGTTTTTACAGTGTCTGTGTAGATGTATGGACAGATAGAGGTAGATATGCAGACAAATCCATTCTATAATCACATTTACATTCTCTTCAGTCTTTCCTTAAGTCTCTAGTTTTCCAATGTCCTACTAATGCAGCATTCAGAAGGATGTGTTGAAACTAGTTTGTTGTGACAGTTAGTATAGAAATGGACTTGTAATTGTGCAGAATGTTGTGTATAATTCCTTCCTCCCCATCCCATTCTCTTCCTTTTTTGACTCTTGTTCTCTCACATCTGTCCGTTCTTTTCCTTTGTATCTCTCTGATTTGCCCCTTTTCTTGTTCTCCTCTCTGGTCGTCTTGCTTTTTTCACTCTCTTTTTTTTCTCAATTGGTGTTTTATTTTAAGACATGCAGCATATGCTGATTTCAGGCTGAATTGAGAGAAGGACTTCGGAGCCCAGCTGACCTGCCTGTGCTGGCTAATTGGGACTGTTTTCTTTCCCGGTTGGCCCCAGAAGCCCAGCATTCTCAGCTGTGGCCGCTTGCGCTGTCAGCTGCGCCCCTGTGACAATAGCAACTGTAATATTTCATCCCATGAACTACATTTTTCAAAAGATTATCATATTTATCTACCTGGTTGAGCTGCACCTCTGTATCATCATAAAAGTATTTTTGGAATGCTGGGTCAGAATTATTCTTACGTGACCTCTACAACTTTTTTCCCTTCAACTGTACAATCACAGACTAAATGTAAGGCAACTGCACGTTGGCTTAGATTAGGGGTCTCTAACTTGAACTACCTAGGGGCCACTTGCCAGGTGTAGCTGAGGAGTGTGTAAAAAATAGAAATGAGGCATCCGTCAACTCCCAGTGTAGATAGCTCCGTTTATTATAATGGGTGCGATCTAGTTTTGTTTCATCGTAGTGCTCAAATGCGTTTGATGTACATTTTACATGTTTTATGCATTGGGTACTTTTATATAGAGTGATTTACATTACACTCATAGTACACATTTTATCAGTTCAAACATTCTCAGGGAATCAAACCCATAACCTTATATATTTAAACTTTTTTATGAGAAAAAAAAA
>JAHKKF010534403.1:9967-21327 GCA_019740295.1 Labeo calbasu
ATATCAAATTATTTAGTTAAAAATCTTTGTTCTGTTTGTCCATGTTACAAGCTTATGTCATATGTGCCCCTGGACCACAAAACCAGTCTTAAGTAGCACGAGTATATGTGTATTAATAGCCAAAAATACATTGTATGGGTCAAAATGATCTATTTTTCTTTTATGCCAAAAATCATTAGGATATTAAGTAAAGATGATGTTCCATAAAGATATTTTGTAAATTTTCTACTGTAAATATATCAAAACTTACTTTTTGATTAGTAATATGCATTGCTAAGAACTAACTAAGGCGATTTTCTCAATATTTTGCACCCTCAGATTCCAGATTTTCAAGTAGTTGTATCTCGGCCAAATATTGTCATGTCATAACAAACCATACATCAATGGAAAGTTTATTTACTCAGCTGTTTAAATCTCAATGTAAAAAAAAATGACCCTTATGACATCACATATTTATAACATATTTAAAATGCATCATCATTTAAGATCCTTTTTTTTTTTTAGGTACGTTTGTTTTGATAAAAGTATTTAAAAATGTAAAAAGAAACCTAAAATTATATATACACTTTTTTTACTCATTGTTTAGGGGACAGTTTCTCAGTAGCAGTCCTGAAGACTTGCATCAGGGTTTCCACAAAAATATTAAAAAGGGATAGTTCACCCCAAAATTAAAATTTTGACAATAATTACTCACCCTCATGTCGTTCCAAACCAGTAAGACTTTCGTACATTTTCAGAACACAAATTAAGATATTTTTGATGAAATATGAGAACTTTCTGACCCTGTACAGACAGCAATGCAACTACCACGTTTAAGGCCCAGAAATGTAGTAAGGACATCATTAAAATAGTCCATGTGACATCAGTGGTTCAACCTAAATTTTATGAAGCTTTGAGAATACTTTTTGTGCGCTAAGAAAACAAAAATAATAACTTTAATCAACTATTACTTCTCTTCCGCATCGGTCTTCGACACGCATTCATAACAGTACAAATCATTTTTGGGTGAACTATCCCTTTAAGCAGCACAACTGTTTTCAGTATTGATAGTAATAACAAAAGCTTGAACTCCAAATCAGCATACTGACCCCAGAATTTTGTATAGTGTGTTCAATGACAGCTGTAGGTGACCATAAGATGGTGATAATTAGAGGTGTGTGTATGCTGGTGGTGAGTAGAAAGAGAGGAGAAAAGAGAATATACTGAGATTATGATGTATTGATACTGAAAGCAGATCCCTGATCACACTGTGTGTGTGTGCGTGTTTTTGTGACATATCAGGACACAAATTTGTATAATGACATGGATATGACATAGGTATTACAAGGAGAGGGTGACTTATGAGGACCCATGTCCCCATTTTTCAAAAGGCTTATAAATCATACAGAATAAGTTTTTTTGAGAAAGTAAAAACGTGCACAGTTTCCTGTGAGGGCTAGATTTAGGTGTAGGATTGGTGTACGGTGATAGAAAATATGGTTTGTACAGTATAAAAACCATTACACCTATAGAATGTTCCCACAATTCAAACCTGTGTTTGTGTGTGTGTGTGCGTGCGTACGTGTGCGCGTGTATACCTCATTGGCAGGTGTTCCTTGGAGACAGCTGGAACACTGTGTTCTAGTACTCACTTTAGCTAGTCTTTACACACAAAAGACTGGCTTAAATGGTGTTTTGTTTGTGGGTCACACGGACAGGTTCAACTGAAGTTGACTGGCTATGGTTAAGTGCTATTGTGATCGATTGGTCTTATGAGAGAATTCTGTGACCGACCATTATTGACTAAACTAAACGTTTACAACGTTAGAATACAGGCTTCTAAGACTAAGGTATCTTTGAACCTTTCTGGACTGATCCAAAATATAATAAAAAGTAACTTTGCATAAAACTAGTTTAATTTCTTTAGTTGTGTGTTTGGATTTGTATTGTTGTGTAAGTGTTTATAAAGGACAGCACTGCGGTGTTAATACTATGGTGAGGTATACAGTATATCATGCTTTCTGTGAGAGTTTGTGCATGTGGCTGCTTTACACAACTCTAGGTCAATTGTTTCACGTTGTCCTTCCACTATTACGTAGTCAAGTGCGTGTGAGCGTGTGTAATCAGTATTGGATGGCAAATACGATAGAGCCTCTTAGAGAGAGAGAGAGAAGGTGTTAAAACACACTCACTCTCATAAACGCCTCTCAATCCACAGAGCAGCAGCAGATCAGTAGTTATTAGTGTGATGGAATGATGTTGTGGCTGTGAATTTAAAATAAATTAATGGAGTTTATATAGAAAATCAGATGGATGCTGACTAAACTCATTTGTTTTTTACCTTTTTTTTCTTCAGAGTAGTCCCAACATTTATTAGTTAAATTAATTAATTATTAACTAATCATTTTTATTATCATTATTAAATGTGAATTTTAGCAAATCAGATGAAAATGAGGCATTTAGTGAAACTGTGGATGTTTCCTCTTCGTTCACTTTACCTAACCGTCCTCTTCATTTTCCTTTGTCACTCTCACGTTTCCTAGAATGAAAATGAGGCATTTAGTGAAACTGTGGATGTTTCCTCTTCGTTCACTTTACCTAACCGTCCTCTTCATTTTCCTTTGTCACTCTCACGTTTCCTAGAACGGATCCTCTCCTTTTCTCCCTCTATCTCCCTCTCTGTCTCCCTCTGTCACTTTCTCTCTCTGGTGGTGGTAATCTTAACCACTAAAAGGTGCTAACTCCTATTAAGCTGTCAGAGCTCTGTGTGTAAACCAATCCGGCCAATCACTTATCAGCGGCACTGACAGACTGAAACAGTGTCATCGTGGTAATCGGAGACATTTCAGTTTCGGCACACACACACTTACCTGTACACACATAACTGTAAGGGAGTAAATGCATACATGCTCACTTTGACACATGCACAAACAAACACATACGCCATCACCCAGCATCTACAAAAACAAGATACTTTCATACACGTGTATTTGTGTTTGTGTTGTAGGGCCAGGTGTGATGGCCAGGTTATTTTTGGACAGTGGTGTAGAGTAGCACGCTAAAGCTGATGTCCAGGTAACCATAGCGCAGCTTAGAAAGTGAAATATGACCACATGCTTCAGTCCAGCACGTCACTCTCAATCTCTACCACACAACACGCAGGTGACGGGTGACATGAAGAAACGATTAGAGGAAAATAAGCAAGGGAGAAATTAAGATTAAAAATGTATAAATGGATGTGTTATGTCAGAGCTTTTGGTGCATGTCAGCACTCTGTTGAAATTAGTCATATTCTAGCTGTTTAATATATACATTTTAGGAAAATTAAGATTAAAATAAAAAATGTTTAAATGTTTTTAGTAACACTTTAGAATAGGGAACTTATTTACTAACTAAGAGTTTTCCCTCAATAAACTGCTAATTTATTAATACTAAGGCAGAATAAGGCATGTATTAATATGTGCTTTTTAAGTATTAAAAAATATGCGATAGTAATATGCATGCTAATAAGCAACTAGATAATAGTTGGAATTGTCCTTAAAATAGTGTTACCATATTTTCTTTTAGAATATTTTACAGTAATTTATTCCTATGATGCAAAGCTGTATTTGCAGCAGCCATTACTCCAGTCTTCAGAGTCACATGATCCTTCAGAAATCATTTAATATATTGATGTGGTGCTCAAGAAGCAATTATTATGATTATCAATGTTGAAAACATTGTGCTGCTTATAGGGCCCTAAAAAAATCAATTTTATTTTTCCCCAAATTCCATTTTTTAATATTTCTAGATTTTTTTTTTCCATTTTAATTTTTCTAGACTCAGTTTTAATAGTTAAATTTAAAAAAAATTAACAAAAACATGTCTAATGAATTGAAATCATGAAACATACACATTTTTACAGCAATTTATTAAAAGTTTACCAAAAAATAAATTTTTAAGGCCCTATGAAACCCATTTTTTCCCCTCAAATTCAGTTTTATTTTTTAGTATTCAAATTAGTTTTTATTTTAATAATCAAAAGCATCTCTAATTAATGGATTTTATAAGAAATGTATTATGTATGTATTGTTGTATTAAATGTATTATTACTTTTTTTCAGAAATATTGTGCTGTGTATTTTTCTGGTAAATATTCCTTAATAATTGCTTAATAATGATTAATAATAATTCCTTAATAATTCCTTAACAATGTTTTAATAATTATTGTATTATTAGTGTTAGTACTATCATTATATTAAGTAATATATCATATTTTCTTTAAGTGAAACTGAACTTTTTGACGGGTTGCTGTGAAGACCTGTAAGTTTCTGTTTGTACATGATATGGCGACGGTTTTTCTCAAGACAAACGGTAAAATTCTCATTAAGTGACTCTCAGAGCAGTTCTAGAGATTGTTTATGTGTTCATATACTCGTATATTGAGGCAGCAGAGGCTGAAAACACCACAAGCATCACTCACACTTCAGTATATGTGTAGTAAATATAACTGTATGTCTGCACCTCTCATTCATTCACACAGAGACATGCAGAAGAAGCAGGATTCTTATTTAAATAGTGTTTTTTACGGCTTAATATTCAAAGACACTTTCCCATGGTTTCATATAGGCCCTATGCTTAATATATTTTTGTTCAAAAGTTCAAAAGAATAGCATTTATTTAGAAATCAGTAAACATTTGAAACATTAAAAATGTCTTTGTTACATCAGATTAAATGTCTTCCTAAAAGAAAGTCTTACTGACCTCTCCCCCCACTGCATTTTTTACTGTCTTTTTCTCTCTTTCTTCCTTTGTTTCCATTCAAGTTACATTTTTATGGCAATTTTTATATGAAAGACTTTTTTTTGCTGCTTTGCAAGCATTGGCATTCCCTGTAGTTAATATTTTATATATCATTTACTTATTTAAAGCTAAAAGCATGCTGTGTGTTTATGACTTTCTTTAATTTCTATGGTGCCAGTCCAGTTGTAGTATTTGTCTCCTGGACCCAGGTTGGAGTAGGCCAGGCACGGCTAATGAACCACTGATAAGATCTGTGGTTTAGATTAGGACTGAGATGGCCTCACACACTCACTCACATTGTTATTCACGTGGTATCCGCATATAGACATTGTGCCCCATAAAAAAAATACAAGCAGAATTTCTGTTGTATTCTGTAATCTGTAAATAATTTGTAAAACCATTCTTATGTTACCAATTGCATTATATAACTGAAAAATAAATATATATCATGATTGATTGAGCATGCTTTTTGGATGAAATAACACCGCTCTTCTTTTCTCTCTGTCAATCTCCCAACTTCAAGAGGGGAGCCATTGTGGTTCGCCATATCTGGTCATGGCTCCTCCTCTACTCTTCCACCTTCTCCTCCTTCTCCTCCTCTCTCCACAGGTTTGTGCAGGTGGAAGTGCTCATGGAAACAGTAGCGCAGATGGCCCCAAAAGATCCTGTTCTGAGAAAGTCAAATGTCAACCAGGGATTCTACTTCCTGTGTGGCTGCCACATGACCCCCCACTGGCAATGCAGGCAGTAAGAGCAGTGATCTACTTTGCATTTCTTCTCTACATGTTCCTGGGTGTGTCCATTATCGCTGATCGCTTCATGGCTGCCATTGAGGTCATCACCTCACAGGTACACAGCAGCACAAAATAAACACAACAAAAAGGTCAATTAATTAATGTACTATAATATATATATATATATATATATATATATATATATTGCCGTTCAAAAGTTTGGGATCAGTATGATTTGTAATGTTTTTTTGCTCATCAAGACTACATCAAAAATCTAGAAAAAAAAAACTTTAATAAATAAAAAGTAAAAAAGAACACCATTTATTTAAAATAGAACTTTTGTAACAATATAAACTACCATTTAAAAGTTTGTCGTCAGTTTTTATATATATATATATTTTTTTACTTTTTTTCACCAAGGTTGTGTTAAACTGATAAAAAGTAATAGCAAAGACTTTATTAGAAAAACATATTTTGAATAAATGCTGTTCTTTTTAACTTTTTACTTGTCAAAAAATCACAGGTTCACAGGTTCCAAAATAATGTTAAGCAGCACAACTGTTTCCAACATAATAGACATATTAGAATGTATTATTATATATTATGTATATGAATGTATTATATACAGTGCACAGCATAAATGAGTGCACCCCCCCTAAAACCTACAAAATTCAGCAATTACTCTTTACTTAGAAGACATGTTAGGGTTCTTTGGATATATAATGTAATAATATTTCACAATATTACTGTTAATCCTGTGTTTTTGATCAAGTAAATGCAGCCTTGATGAGCATAAGAGAATTAAAAAAAAACCTTACTGAAAATCTTACTGAGCCCAAATTTTGGACCACAGTGTATGTGATTGTGTACTTTATCATAATAAAGATGACTTATAGTGTGATATCATGTTGGTGGACTCTAATGATGTTGATGATGTTTTTATATACATGATTTATCATATAGGAGAAGGAGGTGACTGTGACAGGTGCAAATGGAGAAAAAACAGTAATGACAGTAAGAATTTGGAACGAAACTGTGTCCAACCTCACTCTGATGGCCCTGGGTTCATCAGCCCCTGAGATCCTGCTGTCAGTAATAGAGGTACGCACACATTTTCAAAACAAACCTGCAACTGGCATCACTCAGTAATTTAGCACAAAAGATGTGAAGGCCTAGTTTTTTTTCTTCTTCTTCAGGTTAATTATCAAACTGACACAAACACTGACCTCATCACACTGATGACTTAAGCCGTTATTCATCCATGTGAAAACATCATTTAACTAAATGGGGTCTGACACAGCGGCGGTCAGTTAAATATTTAAGTTGCCAGACAAAGCTCATTTTACTTTCCTAGAAATCCTTCTGAAGACATAAGAAATGATTCCCCAGAAATGTCCAGTTTTTATAAGAATTCAGTCTTTCCTAAAACTGTAAGAAATAAAGCAACCTGCACAGTAATAAAATTGCATTGTCCAGTGGCATTCAATAATCATTAGTTTAAATCCCAGTACAAAAAATAGAATAAAAAGTCCCTAAAATAATTACAATAACTTAACAAAAAAATACATACACTGCCATTCAAAAGTTTGGGATCAACAAGATTTTAAAAAAAATTTAAGACGTCTCTTATGCTCATCAAGGCTGCATTTACTTGATTAAAAATACAGAAAAAACAGTAATATTGTGAAATATGATTACAGTTTAAAATAATGGTAAATAATGATTTATTCCTGTATTGCAAGACTGACTTTTCATCAGACAGTACTCCAGTCTTCAGTGTCACATGATCCTTCAGAAATCATTCTAATATGCTGATTTAGTACTTTTATTATCATTATCAACTCTCAGAAACAAATGTACAAAAGCTGTCACTGGGGCAGTACCTTTTCAAAAGGTACCTAAAGAGTCCATTTTGGTACCTTCAAAGTGCATATTAGTACTTGAAGTGTACATATTAGAACACAATAGGTACAAAAGTGTAGCTTTTGAAAAGGTACTACCCCAATGATAGCTTTTGTACCTTTATTTCTGAGAGTACAGTTGTGCTGCTTAATATTTTTTTGGAATATGTGATTCTTTTTTCAAGATTCTTAGATATATAAAAAGTTTAAAAGATAATCATTTATTTAAAATAGAAATCTTCTCTATTTTCTTTGCCATCTTTGCTATCACATGTGATCAATTTAACACATCCTTGGTAAATAAAAGTATACATTTCTTTCAAAAAAGAAAGAATAAAAATTTACTGACCACAAGCACAAATATATTATTTTATACTGTTACAGAAGATTTCTATTTGACATAAATGCTGTTCTTTTTACCTACATATTTATTTTAAAAATCCTGAAAAAAAGTGTTACAGGTTCCAACAAAATATTAAGTTTTCAACACAGATAATAAATCAGCAAATTATAATGATTTCTGACGAATCATGTGACACTGAAAACTGGAGTAATGATGCTGAACATTCAGCCTTGCACCAAAGGAAAAAAATACATTATAAAATGTATTCAAAGGAAAAGCAGTTATTTTACCTTGAAATAATATTTCACAATATTACTGTTTTTGCTTAAAAAAACAAAACAACAACAACAAAAAATTAAAAATCTTACTGATCCCAAACTTTTAAACAGCAGTGTACATCTAGCAGGCATTTGTATAGAATTTTCAACCCATGGTTCTTCATCAGACAAGGACAATTTTTTTACACCTGAAGTGTATGTCATACTTTAAAATATGATGTATATTTAATTATACATTATTACTTGCTATGGATATGGCAGTATTGTTCTCTGCTCTCTCTCAGGTGTGTGGACATGGTTTTGAGTCGGGAGAACTGGGTCCCGGCACCATAGTCGGCAGTGCTGCATTTAACATGTTTGTAATAATCGGGGTGTGTGTGTGGGTGATCCCCGATGGAGAGGTGAGGAAGATTAAACACCTCAGAGTCTTCTTTATTACTGCAACCTGGAGCATCTTCGCCTATATCTGGCTCTACCTCATCCTGGCAGTCATAAGCCCTGGCATTGTACAGGTGTGTGTTTGTGTGTATATAAGCATAACATGTTTGCATGTGAATGCAGATAGTTATCTGTGTAGGTAAATGTCTTTGCTAATTTAATAACTTCTTTTATTGTGTGTGTGTGTGTATGAGGTCTGGGAGGCTCTGGTCACTCTTTTCTTCTTCCCTGTGTGTGTCTTAATGGCTTGGATCGCCGACCGACGCCTGCTCTTTTACAAGTACTTGCACAGGCGCTACCGTGCCGATAAACGTCATGGTATTATTGTGGAGATGGAGGGTGAGCTAGCACCCAGAGGCATCGATGCCATCATGGGAGAAAAATATCAAAACAGCACCACTAGTGTCAATATGGAGAAAACCAAAGAACCTGAACAGGACAGAGAGGAGGTGAGAGAGCAAATCAAAACCTTAGCAGCACAACTGTTTTCAACATTAATAATAATAAGAAGAAGAATGTTTCTAGAGCGCCAAATGAACCTTTTTGGAATGATTTTAGAAGGATCATGTGACAGTGAAGGCTAGAGCAATGATGCTGAAAATACAGCTTTGCGGTCACATAAATACATTACATTTTAAAATATATTAAAATAGAAACCAATTATTAAACATTGTAACACATTATAACTGATTATTTTTTGTATTTTTTATCAAATGAATGCATACTTGATGAGCATAAGAGACTTCTTTCAGTATAGTAATTGATAGTATAGTAATGGTAGTACTAGTCATATAGTAAGTGGGCTAATGTACAGTAAGCAGGTTGATACAAACCTGATCACCCTACCAGAGTTTGTAGTTTGTTTTACAGTAACTGGATGTCATCTCTTACATATATACATATACAGTGAAATGAAAAATGTTTGGAGGTTACCATGACTGTCTGTGGTCGTAGGTGATACGCATGCTTAAGGAACTGAGAGAGAAGCATCCAGATAAAGACCTGGACCAGCTGATTGAGATGGCAAACTACGCCACCATGCAGAAACAGCATAAGAGCCGGGCCTTTTACCGGGTACAGGCAACGCGTATGATGATCGGTGCCGGGAACGTACTGAAGAAACATGCAGCAGCTGAACAGGCAAAACGCACCGCTGGAGATTCAGCTGAGAATGACCTGGCCACCTGCTCTCACATCGCTTTTGAGCAGGCACAGTATCAGTGCAGTGAGAACTGCGGGAGCGTCAGTCTGTGGGTCTGCTTACAGGGGGGAACCGGCACCAGAACCTTCCACGTCGATTACAGGACTGAGAATGGGTCAGCCAGTTCTGGGGCAGATTATGAATATTGTGAGGGGACAATAGTATTTCAGCCTGGAGAGACACGCAAAGAAATAAAGGTGAGAGAAAGCATCAAATCAGCATATTAGAATGATTTCTAAAGGATCATGTGACACTGAAGACTGGAGTAATGATGATAAAAATTCATCTTTGACATCAGGAATACATTTTTTGAATGGTACTCTATGTGTTTGATTTGAACATGACTCTTAAGATGAATGTGTGTATGTTTTATAGGTGGGCATTATTGATGATGATGTGTTTGAGGAAGACGAACACTTCTTTGTGCGTCTCTCAAACCTCCGGGAAGGTGAGGGCGGGACCAACACTGATGGTGCCCGATTGGTTGAACCCTGCATGACCACTGTAACTATTATGGATGACGACCATGCGGGAGTCTTTGCGTTTAGTCAGCGGGAGCTCTGCGTGGGTGAATGTTCAGGTGTGGTGGAGGTGCCGGTGAACCGGACGTCAGGTGTACGTGGGACTGTGATGATTCCATATCGCACAGAGGACGGTTCTGCACGACAGGGCGTTGACTATGAGCACACACAAGGAGAGCTAGAGTTTACCAATGAGCAGACGAGGTAAACGTTTTACCTTACCTTTAAAACTTTACCATCACACGCAAAGTGTGGGCATATTCTCTTTACTTCTCAGATACACACAAATTCCTGCCAGATTGACATAAACTGTTCATTTATGTAAGATTTAGTTAATTATATCCACCTTATTTTTTTCATAAGAGTGGGTGTGGCCATTTGTAAATTTTATGGGCGTGATGTAGGACTTACAAATCGTCCTACATCACTGTTTTACCTGTTTTTATAAAGGGTTTGATCTTCTTTGCACATTCTCTTTGTAAACACTGGGTTGGTACTACTTCAGCGATAGTAAAGTTTTGAAGTTGGAGGAGAAAAACCCTAACTTGAACTGGAATACACAGAGTTCACACAGAGCGTGGTTAAAAAGTATATAAATTGTCATTTTTTTAGAAAATAACCAATAGTTTCGCTGGATAACACCCTTCTTCATTGGCTGGGATCGATTTAGAGCCCTCTGAAGTTGCATTTAAACTGCATTTTGAAAGTTCAAACTCACGGGCACCATAGAAGTCCACTATATGGAGAAAAATCCTGAAATGTTTTCCTCAAAAAACATAATTTCTTTACGACTGAAGAAAGAAAGACATGAATATCTTGGATGACAAGGGGGTGAGTACATTATCTGTACATTTTTGTTCTGGTAGTGAACTGCTCCTTTAATTATGAACACGCTGGTTTGTAGTGTAAACAGTTTTATCGTTTACCGCATGTTATTATTTTCTTCGTTATTTCCCTATAGTGGCTAATGAACCAGAAGTATTGCCCATTGGTTTACTTCCACGTTAAGGAATAAGGTGGATATATGTAAAAAATGTAGTGTAAATGCTCTTTAATGCACAAGTGCATGTGTATTATATTGATTGTGGAGTATTTTGGTAAGTATCTCAATAAGCAGTCTGACAGTAGCACTTGAAAGCTCTACTTATTGGCCAATTAACCCTCTGGGGTCTGAAGGGGGTTTT
>JAHKKF010534406.1:0-15902 GCA_019740295.1 Labeo calbasu
GAGTAGTGTAATATGGTAAGACAAACCAATTTACAATATCTTGCAATATCAAGCAGCAAAACGAGCTGTTTTGTACAGCTAAAATTTACGAATGGCCGGGCCCAATCTTACAGGAAGAAAAAGGTGGATATTTTAATCAAAAATAGACAATATCACTAAAATGTTCTTTAATTTTATATCATTTTCTCTAAATTTGATTTTATAGAAAATCAAAATAGTTTATATGTTTTTTATATAATTTTAAGCAGTTGCTTAAAAGTGCTTATATTTTAGTGCTATATTGTAAATATTTGTAATATTAATATAATATTAATAAAATGTCATATTATGAGATTTACTCTTTTTTTTCTGCTAGCCATTTTAAAGTCTATATTATTGAATGTTTTAGGGATATAATGACAACATATTAGTTAACGGCATATGTGATCTGTAGGTTTAAATGTATGTATTATTATATTTAATGCACCACTGTAATGACACAGTGCAAAAAAAAAGCAATAAATAGAAATACAGATTTATATAATTTTAGCAGTTTAGCTAAATAAAATCAACTATGTTTCTATTTTGTCAACTAATTTATTTATATAAATTAATACCATATTGCTAGTATTTATATATAATATTTAATATAATAATTTAATGTCAATATTTATAATATTTGACTAGCACAGACAATATACAAAGACATTTGTTAAAACGCAAATATATTGAATAATATGTTTTATTTTACAGCCAGCTCAAGAAATTCAAAACAGTGAAATTAGTTTTTACACTAGAAATTTAGTTTTTTATATAGTTTTATAGAATTTACAGAATTTCATCTCAGTTATTGTAATCACATAAGTGAATGCTACATTACCAATATTTGTAATATGTTATATATTTATTATGTCATTACACTACCAGTCAAATGTTTTTGAACAGTAAGTCTCTTCTGCTCACCAAGCCTACATTTATTTGATCCAAAGTACAGCAAAAACAGTACAATTTTGAAATATATTAAAATTGAAAACAGTTATTTTAATTAGTGAAAATATTTTAAAATGCAATTTATTCCTGTGTCAAAGCTGAATTTTTAGCACCATTACTCCACTACTCCTGGTAGTGTATATTGTTTAACGTTTGAAAATTGTTTAAATGCAAATATAGTAAATAATGCATGTTCTACTTCACAGCCAGAGCAAGAAACAGACATTAACACTAGTGAAACTACTGTAACTTGTCATATCAAGTATCTGTTTGCATGCATTGATCACTTACTAATACGAGGTCTCCTTTGAGGTCATGTTTCTTTTTGTTGTGGTTTTCCATGGGGTCGTTCTCCAGACTCCCCTGGACCACCTCACCCTGTAAAACATGCTGATGTTCTTCCAGAAACACCTCTACAAATGCCACCTGTTCGCTGGACACCAGCGGGCAAAGCCACAACCAGCTCAGCACAGAAAGACAAGCTAATGCGCCCATGGCTCCCGGTCAGTTGATGTTATAAATCATACTAAGTCATAGAGTGAAAGTTTGAGCCATTCTGTCAGGACAGCCTCTGTTCTGTCATCTCCTGCTGATGTAAACAAACTGACGGTAGTTCTTCTTCTGCGGTTCGCTCCTTCCTCCCTCCACTTCTGAAAGTGAAACTCCTTAGAATGGCAACTGTTGTTACAGACGGTGGTAAATGTACGTAAGTCCCCTAGGGGGCGCTGTGTGATCCAATCATTCATTATGACCCATTAAGCTCCGCCCACTACTGGCTTTATCAAGTTTGCACCCGCATTTCCTTAGTATTTCGATTTCTATTTCTGTATTTAATATCTTCACCAAAGCCGTTATGAAAAGATGTGAGCTCGCCACCCTGTGGGAATCGGTAAAATCGTATTATAGAGAATTTTATTATTTTTAAGCTTTATTTTGAGATTTTCCACTCAAAATTATTTTTTTAAATATTTGTCATCCAACCTATACTCAACAGTTCTGTAAGTTCGCATTTTACATGACTGAATTTCACTGTCTTAATGAAAATTTTAATCCTTGTTTATAATTTGGTTTATAATTTTCTTTATAAACAAGTAATCTTTATTTAAAAAAAAAAAAAAAATCGCGCTAAATCTGTGAACTGCAGAAACATGTCAAAATTGAACAATGGGGACAGATATATAAAGATGGACAGATACACTACCAGTAATACACTAAGATTTTTGATGTTTTTTAAAGAAGTCTCTTCTGCTCACCAAGGCTGCATTTATTTGATCCAAAATACATCAAAAACAGTACAATTTTAATATTTTTACTATTTAAAATATCTGTTTTATATTTGAATACATGTTAAAATGTAATTTATTCCTGTGATTTCAAGCTGAATATTTAGAATCATTACTCCAGTCACATGATCCTTCAGAAATCATTCAGATATTCTGATTTGCTGCTCAAAAAAATAAATAAATAAAATAAAAAGTATTATTATTATTATTATTATTATTATTATTATGCTGAAAACAGCTGAGTAGATTTTTTTTAGGTTTCTTTGATGAATAGAAAGTTCAGATGAACATTTATTAACAGCAAATATTAATTTCTATAATTTCTTTCCCCCAAATAAATAAAATAAAATAAAATAAACTGACTCCAAGCTTTTGCATGGTATAGTGTATAATGTTACAAAAGCTTTTTATTTCAGATAAATGCCGATCTTAAGATGTTTTTTTTCATCAAAGAATCCTGAAAAAATTGTCTGTTTTAAATCGGGACTTTTTAAAATATTGATGATAATAATAATAACAATAACAACAACAACAACAACAATAATACTAATAATAAAATGTTTCTTAAACAGCAAATCAGCATATTAGAATAATTTCACTGAAGACTGGAGTAATAATGCTGAAATTTAGCTTTGATCACAAGAATAAATTACATTTGAAAATATATTCAAATAAAAAATCAGTTATTTTAGACAATAAAAATATTTCATATTACTGCTTGTGTTGTATTTTGGATGAAATAAAAGCTGGCTTGGTAAGCAGAAGAGAATTCTTTAAAAAATATTAAAAATCTTACTGTTCAAAAACTTTTGACTGATAGATAGATAGATAGATAGATAGATAGATAGATAGATATTATATTAATATTCAAAATAGTAGTTATTTTGATGATTAGTTAATTACTTTGATAAATAAATCTGACCGCAAAAGACAAAAATTATGTTATTTCAGATGCACGCCAATACCACACTATGCTAACGTTACATGTCCAAAACATGGTAGTATCGTGGATCTTTATTGTTATTGACCTCGGTCTTATGTAATGTAGCACTGCTAACATTATTAACTTATTTAATCGTTTGTATATGTGATTTCCTAATTTGTAAATCGCTCTGAACTACGCTTCTGCTAAACGCAATAATGTAAATAAGGAACACACGAGTTCATTCTTTGTTTCCAAGGGAACTTCGAAGAAGACGGCGAACTTCCGGCGTGACTTCAGTTGCTGCAGCTTCACGCTCACAGAGTGATGAGAGAGAGAGAGGGAGAGAGAGACAGACATGGAGTTCAACTGAGCAACAAAGTAACGGATGAGCCGCAGCACTTAAACGGCCGGGCGGGCGGGCGGACGCTGGAAACGATTTTCCTCGGGAGCGCAGAGGGAGATCGCGGGTTGCAAACGGCGGTTTTATAATTGTTCAGCGGGAAGATGAAGCTCTTGAAGCCGAGTTGGGTCAATCACAATGGTGAGAGCAGCAGCCCGACTGTGTGTGTGTGTATGTGTGTGTGTTTGTGCAGGAATCCGGGGCTTCAACTTGCGCTTTTGTTATGTAGAGAGACGGATCGGGTCTCTTCTGCAGGTCTGTGCTTACGATCGGATACTCTTCTCCACATTTTAGCGCTGTAAGAATCATAGTAACCGGCTGTTTTTCAGCTTGGCTTGTTTTTAAGAAGCCACCCATGAATATATGATGTGCACACCACCCATTTTGAAGTTGCTAAAGACAGGCAGACCTCTGACATGGGTCGATGAAGCTGGAGCTGATGGCTGTGTTGTTGTACAGTTAAAATTAAGACTCGATTTAAGAGTTGATTTGGAATTAATTAAAACCTATGACTTTGTTTATATGTGTTATATCCTGTTGTGGCCTTATCTGCATTTCATTTAACCTGCTTTGGAATCGCACTGTATGTATTGTGTACATTTGTTGTTTGCTATTGCATATTTTTAGATTCTTTGACGTGTTAGATATGTATTTTCAAACTGCATTTGTGTTAAAAGTGTGTTTTTGTTTTCAGGTAAACCAATATTCTCAGTTGATATCCATCCGGATGGAACTAAGTTTGCTACAGGTGGCCAAGGTGAAAATTTAAACTCTTTAACAATTCTTCGGCTTACTATAGACTATAGTCTGTTAGTTTGTAGAAATTTTACTTCCATCGTAATTTAGTGGCATAGTTTGACATTAGAAAGTAATATTTTCTATGTCGATTGACAGGTGAGGACTCTGGGAAAGTGGTCATTTGGAATATGGCCCCAGTTCTTCGAGAGGAAGATGAGAAGAACGAAAATATTCCCAAATTGCTTTGTCAGATGGACAATCACTTAGGTATTACTTCATACTTTATTTTATATTTCTGTATTCAAGATTAAAATATATGAAGAATAAAGACAAAAATGTTTTTTGTTGCATTTATACCTCATATTTTACTCCCAACAATCAAAGAATAATTCAAAGACGGTGTCCAGGTTATGTTTTGTCACTTAAATGTATTTTAAACTCCTGTGGATATGAACTGCACTGGCAGAATGTGAGACAGAATGTGTGACACCGATGAATATTCAGTCTCTAATTAAATGTTTTATGTAACTTTGTGTATTTCAGCATGTGTGAATTGCGTGCGCTGGTCAAATAATGGCTTATACCTGGCGTCAGGGGGAGACGACAAACTGGTCATGGTGTGGAAGAGAGCCGCGTGAGTACAACTGACCCGTTCTGTGTTTCGCTCTTTTCTCTCTTCACACGCACATGATGAATGCATTACTTCTAGGAAAAAAAACAACAACACACAAATGTCACATTTTAAACTTAAAAAAATAACATTTTTAAAACACTATGACATTCATATTTTAAATATTAAAGTTTACAATTAAGGATGCGATGCTTAAAATCAGTTCTTAAATCTGTATACAAGTTGACAGAGTGACCTAGATGTCACTTGTGCAAATGCACTGCTTATTTCTTTACTTTTTCCCTTACGCACATTGTTGTCTCTTTGTTTATAAGACACAAATAGACGCCACGCATGCAGGCCTTTAAGGCATTATCTGTTTTTTTTGTTGTGCAGTTTCATAGGTCCAAGCACAGTGTTTGGGTCCAGCAGTAAACTGGCTAATGTGGAACAGTGGAGGTGCGTCACGATTCTGAGGAACCACACTGGAGGTGAGGGGAAAAACGCTGCTCATGTAGATGCTGGATATTGTCTTCAGTTTTGGCACTGTGTGAAGCACATGTGGTGTTGTCTATAAATCTGATTCAGATGTAATGGATGTCGCCTGGTCACCTCACGATGTCTGGCTCGCGTCCTGCAGTGTGGATAACACAATCGTTATATGGAACGCTCGAAAATTTCCAGGTGAAAATTCCATTTTTCTAGTATGCGTTTGCAGATGCCACTCGGTTTGATATACGGTTGAAGTCAAAAGTTCAGAATCTGCAAAATGTTCATTATTTTACCAAAATAAGAGGGATCATACAAAATGCATGTTATTTTTTTATTTAGTACGGGCCTGAATAAGATATTTCACATAGAAGACATTTACATATAGTTTACAAGAGAAAATAGTGGGAATTTAAAAAAAAATGACCCCATTCAAAATTTTATTCTTAATACTGTGTTGTTACCTGAATGATCCACAGCTCTTTTTTTTGTTTAGTGATAGTTCATGAGTCATTTGTTTGTCCTACACGGTTAAACTGCCTGGAGCTCTTCAGAAAAATCTTTCAGGTCCAACAAATTCTGTATTTGAACCATTTCCAGCAATGACACTGAGGACAACTGAGGGACACATATTGGAACTATTACATAAGGTTAAAACACTCACTGACGCTTCAGAAGAAAAAAAAAATGATGGATTAAGAGCTGGGGGGTGAAAACTTGTTGAATTTGCAGATCAGAGTAAATGTAACTTATTTTATCTTTTGGAAAACATTAAGTATCTTCTGTAGCTTCTGAAGGCAGTACTAAATGGACAAAAATATGATATTTAGTTAAACTAAGAAAAATGTACACATCTTCATTCTGTTTACACCCCTTAATGCATCGTTTTCCCCTCTGGAGCATCAGTGAGCATTTGAACCTTGTGTCGTAGTTGCATACAAGTCCCTCAGTTGTCCTCAGTGTGAAAAGATGGATTTCAAAATCATACAGTCATTGCTGGAAAGGGTTCAAATACACAAAAATGCTGCAAAACCAAAGAATTTGTGAGACCTGAAGGATTTTTCTGAAGAACAGCAGCCAGTTTAACTGTTCAAGGGACTCATAACTATCACAAAAAAAACAAAAACAAACAGCTGTGGATCATTCAGGTAACAACACAGTATTAAGAATCAAGCATATGTAAACTTTTGAACAGGGTACTTTTTATAAATTCAACTATTATTTTCTTTTGTGGACTGCAAACATCGGTATTGGACTGCAAACGTCTTTTAAGTGAAATATCTTATTCATGTCAGCGCTAAATAAAAAATAACATGCATTTTGTATGAATACTCTTATTTTGGTAAAATAATTCACATTTTGCAGATTCTGTAAACTTTTGACTTCAACTGTATTTGTAATGCAATGGCCAGTAGTTTCTAGGAAAGTTTCGTGAGGGAATTTTACGAAGCTTTGGCTTCTGTATCAAATTTAGTTCTAAATCAAAGCTTCAAATACTGCATTTTGAAGCTCTTTTTGTATGTGTATGCCACAGAGATTGTGATGACTTTAAAGGGACACACAGGGCTTGTGAAAGGCCTGACATGGGACCCTGTTGGAAAGTACATCGCTTCCCAGGCAGATGACCATAGCCTGAAGGTCTGGAGGACCATGGACTGGCAGCTGGAGACAAACATTACTAAACCCTTCAGTGAAGTAAGACTTCGCAATTCAAACCGCTGGCCAGAAATGCCAGTTTGTGCTTGTATTTACTCTTTTGTTTATCTTGTTTTCATCTTGTTTTCATTTTTTTCATTTTTTTTTTTAATTGTTTACATGTGTGTGACCCTGTCCTCTCTCTTTTTTCCCCTTCTGTCTTGTTTTGATTCAGTGTGGCGGCACAACACACGTCCTGAGGCTGAGCTGGTCTCCAGATGGTCAGTACCTGGTTTCAGCTCATGCCATGAATAATTCTGGGCCAACAGCTCAGATCATTGAACGTGACGGCTGGAAAACAAACATGGACTTTGTGGGTCATCGAAAAGCTGTTACTGTGGTGGTTAGTGTTGTTTCAATCTGTAATATTTCACTGAAAAAGTATGCATTGAAACCTCCATTGTAGTTTATGCTGCAATGTTTTTCTTTTGTTTTGATGAAATCATAATTTTTAAAATTGGCTAAGCTCTAGAATTTGATTTGATACTTGTTTCTTACTAATTGGTTTATTAATTCCTTTCCATCTCTTATTGCAGAAGTTCAATCCTAAGATTTTTAAGAAGAAACAGAAGAATGGCAGTACGCCTAAACCTAGCTGCCCATACTGCTGCTGTGCTGTGGGTAGTAAGGACCGCTCACTCTCTGTATGGGTATGAGACTTCTCAATATCAACCATTATTTTTCCCTTTGTTCCCCATTTTTGCAGATTGGCTTGACTACTACTAAAAAAACGTTTCATAAAGGCATATTTCTTTGTCTGTATGTTCCTATGATCATGAAAATGTTGAATGAAATTATAAATTGGTGCAAAATCAAGGGATGCTAATAAAATCTTAAAATGTACAATTTAAAATAACTGATGCAAAGCTGAATTTGAAACAACCCGTACTCCAGTCTTAGTGTCACATTTTCCTTCAGAAATCAATGTAATATGCTTATTTGGTGTTGAAAACTGTTTTTATGGAAACCGTGATACATTGTTTTCACAGTTCTATGATGAATAGAACTTTCCATGGAACAGCATTTATTTGAAACAGAAATCTTTTGTAACGGTATAAAAGTCTTTACTGTCACTTTTGATCAATTTGACACATCCTTTCTGAATACAAGTATTATTTCATTCCAAACAATCTTACTGACCTTAAACTTAGTATAAACAATTCTGTGGTTGTGCTCTGACTAAAAATGTTGTTTAATGTTCAATATAAAACAGAAAACTAAAAGTGATAAATCACATCTTGTCCAAGTTTTTGTCCTAACCAGCTGCAACCGTGACAATACATTTTGTCAGTCCCGTTAGGCTGGACTGTGGCGAGTAGTGGCTCCCACAGTGAAACGTTATTGGTCCAAAGTGCCACAAAGCTGTTTAAGAACCAAATATGTTCTTATTCTCTTGTTTCGCACAGTATTTCTGAGTTTCTGAATGTTAAGATGATGCACATTGTATCGGTTATCCTGCTCTTGTTTTTCAGCTCACCTCACTCAAGCGTCCACTGGTGGTCATCCATGACCTCTTTGATAAGTCTATTATGGATATTACATGGTAAGAAAACAGATTGTAAAGCACAATAGACCGTGTAGAGGGGTAAAGACTTACATGCATGAGAGTATTGTGAACGGATCGTATCTTTCAGGACACTCAACGGGCTGGGACTCCTGGTGTGCTCCATGGATGGAACTGTGGCTTTCCTGGACTTCTCACAGGATGAACTGGGAGATCCCTTGAATGAAGAGGAAAAGGTGGAGAAAATATGCACACACACCAGTGACAACATTATTTAAGTATTTACGAACAAAAGTGAAATCTCACCTAAGTCACGCACATTATTTATTTAATAATAAGTGAATTGATTCTTTGAACCATTTGTTGAAACAAGCAAATTCGTTCATTCAGTTGAACCGAATCAAATTTTCCAGTGCTGCTTAAAAAGATAGAAGACATTCTAGAAGAGTGTTTGCTAATTGTCTTTGCTTGCTTAATGTGGTGTGACAAAAACAGCAATCCAGCATTTTAATAAAATAGCTTGTTACAGGAAAAGCCGCCTTTTTTTTTTTTTTTTTTTTTTTTGGTAAACAGCCGAACTACTGTCACGCTTCTGAAGAATGTAAATGGCTTAATAGCTTTGCTGCTTTTAGTTTGTTGCGCACACACAAACTAATAAGGTGGTGGAAAATAACATTTCTGTATATCTTTTTCTGTAGAATGCTATTCACCAGAACATCTATGGAAAGAGTCTGGCCATTACTATGGAATCCCAACTTTCCAGCACTATTATTGAGAACCCAGAAATGCTCAAGTATCAGCAGGAACGGCAGGGAAACCAGAACCCCAATGGTGCCCAGGGAAGCGGTCCTGAGAACCAGACGCCCAAACTCACCAATGTGCTCAACGGAGAGTCCCTGGAGGACATCAGGAAGGTCAGAAGAAAGAATATGCAACAATACACACAGCAGGCTTGTTTAAATGGTTAAAATGGACAGTATGCTAATTAATGATGTGGTAAATAGTGATTTAATACTTGTATTTCCACCAAGTTTACAAAGTATAGTTTTCTGCTCTGTCAAATATTTAAAATCCAAACCATGTCTGGCAGAATTTGTTTGCAGATGCTAGTTGGTTTGTCATTTAGTCACATATGTGACACTGTACTACAAAACCAGTCATAAGGGTCCATTTGTTGAAATTGAGATTTATACACCATCTGAAAGCTGAATAAATAAGCTTTCCATCATTGATGTATGGTTTGTTAGGATAGGACACTATTTGACCAAGATAAAACTATTTGAAAATCTGGAATCTGAGGGTGCAATAAATAAATAAAATCGAAACATTGAGAAAAATCGCCTTTAAAGTTGTCCAAGTGAAGTTCTTAGCAATGCATATTACTAATCAAAAATTAAGTTTTGACATTTAAGCTAGGAAATTTACAAAATATCTTTACTTATGATACTTATGATCTTTACTTAAAATCCTAATGATTTGTGGCATAAAGAGAAATTGATATTTTTGACCTATACAGTGTATTTTTAGCTATAATAGCTACAAATGCTACAAATATAATCCTGCTACTTAAAACTGGTTTTGTGGTACAGTGTCACATTTTATTTTTACACATATTTTATTCTTCTTTTTGGGACTGTGTGTTAATGAAATGGCACATAATGAGTGGCGATGTAAAATTGTAATAGTTTACATGCATATTACATGCAAATACATAATGTGTGGGTGTGTGATATTAAAAAATTTGCATACACTTTGCATGCACATCTGCCTGTCTCTCTGTCTCTGTATTAATCTGTATATTTATGCATCATTTAATACCGTTATGTTCATAGCATAGTAGTTTAGAGAACCTGAAAATTTACCCTTTACACACTTTTGTCCCTAAATAACATGTTTTCATGGCTGAAATGAACAAATGGCTCTTTTTTTTTTTTTTGGGGGGGATTGGACAGAACCTCTTAAAGAAGCAGGTGGAGACCAGAACCGCAGATGGGAGGAGAAGAATCACACCTCTCTGCATCGCACAGCTCGACACGGGGTAACGAACACGCACAACAACACGTCTAAAATTATCACTTACCTATACCACAGCATACGTTCGGTGGCTGAATGTCTTTTTCTTTTACCTAGGGACTTCTCACCAGCGTTGTTCAACAGCGTTCCAATCTTGCCGGGGTCGTCCGCATCAACTCAGCTCACCTCTCAGATCTCTTCAGATTCCAGTACAGCCAACTCACTTGGCTTGCGACCCTCACACGACCCCACCACCACCTCTCCCAGCAAAACTGTGGAGGAGAACAAGGACAGGTGAGTGTACATGTATGCAATGTCCCATTTCCTCTTTCTCTCAACTGATACTTTGTAAAGATCTAAATTCTTTTCCTTTCTTTGGACTCTGTTTTAGTGGAACTGCAGCTGTGAACTCGATCGGTATGAAATCGAATCTGCTGTTGACATCTGCTTCCAAGATCGAGCCCATGAAAGCACTAGATTCGCGATTTACTGAAAGGTCAAAAGCCACACCAGGGGTTTCTAGTGTACCACTCACTATCACCCCACTTGACAGGTAATAAAGTTTGAATGATAATTGGTGTGTTCTTCCAAACTGAACTTAGGAACATACTGAAATTTTGTGGTTCTGTCTCAGGGTAAAAGACAACAGCTCTGCGAAGGAGCCGAAAGGAAAAGATGAAACCAGCAGTGACAGTGAGGACAAAATCATGGTGAAATCACTCTCTATGGCTAAGAGGAAGGGAGAGATGGAGGGAGCGGAGGTAGTAGAGAAGAGGAAGAAGGGAAGGCCAAGGAAAGATGCCAAAATGATGATGCCCATATCACAGCCCTTCCCACAGGTGATATTTCTTCTTTCAAAAGAGTTTCAAAGTTGACTCCTAGGGCCTGTTCAGGTCTTTTCTGAGAGGGTTTTACTATGCAAACTGTGTAAATGATGAAGCACAGCATGCTTTTAGCATGTAAAATAGAGCACTATTTCTAGAAATATAAAAATCTAAATTTAAATAAGTCTAAATGTTTTAAAGGAATCATCGGATGCCCATTTTCCACAAGTTGATATGATTCTTTAGGGTCTTAATGAAAAGTCTCTAATAAACTTTGATTAAAAATTCTCAACGGTTTTGTAAAACAACACCCTTTTTAACTTGGCAAAATGAGCTCTGCAAAAATCATCTCATTCTAAGGGGCTGTTCCTTTAAATGCAAATGAGCTTTGCTCGCCCCGCCCCTCTCTTCTCTCTGTGGAATGACGAGCTTGTTTACTTTAGTCGCATTTAGCCACGTTTAGCCGCTAAACTTCCTAACTACAACGTTATAAGGAAAGGCGATCACAAAGATTCATAAAAAACGCTTATACACACTTCTGCTGTAAGTGA
Organism: Labeo calbasu; assembly: GCA_019740295.1. Classification (NCBI taxonomy): domain Eukaryota; kingdom Metazoa; phylum Chordata; class Actinopteri; order Cypriniformes; family Cyprinidae; genus Labeo; species Labeo calbasu. Next base: position 12,002 of record JAHKKF010534406.1, read on the forward strand.
AGCTGGATCACGAATGATTCGGGCGAACATAGACGGATATATGTAGATCGGGAGGCGCATTCCCTTCACAAACAAATGTAATCCACTGCATCTTCAGCGGCTCAGATGTTGGGAGTAAATGACGACCACTATGTTCATTATTACATCCAGCAACACCTCAATCGCTCAGTCGGAGATATTCTTGTCTAACTTACATCCCTGCTTCAGCATCAAAACAATGAAAGTTACTGGACTGTGACAGCTGGTCTGAGGTAAAACGCTCATGTCAATCAACTATCGTGGAAGCGGCCTCTGTGGGTGTGACGGCACACCGACAGGCATCTGAGAACGGCTCGATTTTAAAAAGGGGATATTATTTTTACAGATTAATTAAGAACTACTGCATGATTTTTATCATTACAGTGTAGATTTGTACATACACTGCCAACACACATTAATGTTCAAACAACATGTAAAAGTGAACTTAGCATCCGTTTAATATAGGTTTTTATATATTTTATAAACTATAATTCAACAGTCTGAGGTCTGTAAGATATGTGTTTTTTTTTGTTTTTTTTTTAAAGTCCCTTAAACAATAGAAACAGTAATATTTAGAAATATGATTACATTTACAATTTAAAATAATTACAAATAATTTCTATTTTAAAATGTAATTTATTTATTTATTTATTTTTTACTCTGGTCTTAAGTGTCACATGATCCTTCAGAAATTATTCTAATATGCTGATTTGGTGCTTAAACACTTATGTATATATGTGTGTGTGTGTGTGTGTGTGTGTATGTATGTGTATGTGTATGAATATATATATATATATATATATGTATGAATACAGAAATGTACATGTAAATATAAATATTTTTAAAATGTATACTGTATGTATTTATATATATATATATACACATAAATATGCACAACACATTGTCTTTTCTTTACTGTCATTTTTAATCAATTTAATGCATCCTTGCTAAATAAAATTATTCATTTTGACTTGTGAATAGTGTATAAATGTATATATTTACATACAACTTTTTTTAAATACATATTATATATCAAATATATAAGAAAAAAAAAATCTACATTAGCAACTGTGATCTCTATAATAGTATAGTATAATCTCTATGTCTTTCATTATCTTCCATTAACGTAATGACCATGTCACTTAAGAAACCCTGAGGATCCTTCATTAAAACCCATGTGATGTCAGCGGGCCTCAAAGACAATTTTTGTTTACTGACTTTCGATTTGTCTTTTCTCTTGTAGACTCCAGTCTCAGCAGAGAAGGAGCCGTCTCGATTAATAACACCTGTAGCTGTGTTAAAACTTCCTACCCCATCCATACAGAAATCATTCAGCACTCAGGTATGACACAAAAACCCTCTACACCCAAAATATCTCGCCTGCGAGTACAATTAACACTCTTGGCACAGATCACAACGTGTAATCAGGAAGCTCAAGTACTATGTCTGTAAGAGTGTAAAATGTAATGTAATTCAAACATAGACTCAAAACCACAGACTGGATGAAAAGCCAGTCTGGTTAATGACCCAGCTATTAGAGGATTTAAATCAGCTTATAATAAAAACATGGCCTAAAATCCACAATCAACGTTCATTTTGATTTCATGGGGTTTTTAACCTGCGTGTTCAGGTGAGCACAGATGCCGCCACGTATTTGGAGGTGGAGAACGAGGTCTCTGTGGTGTCTGGAGCTCGTCTCAGTCAGCTTAAATGGAGCAGAGAGGGGCGAGAGTGGGACACGCTGCTGCCCAGTCGCATTATCATTGCAACTGGGAGCAGGTGAGCGCACAACACCTATTAAAACACACTGGTTTATGCCTGATTTTGACATCTTGAATAAAAGTTACTTACTTTATCTTTTCATAGCGATGTTGTTGCTGTAGCATGCGAGGACCGCACACTCTCTGTCTTCACTACATGTGGACGAAGACTGATTCCATCCATCATGCTGCCTGCCCCCATGGCAGCACTTCATTGCTCGGGACACTTTGTAATGGCGCTGACGGCATCAGCCACGCTGTCCGTCTGGTACTGGCCCTTTCTCTATGGTTCTCAATAGAAAAGTCAAGACAAGTCATTAGTTGATTGATGCTAGAAACTTGGCTGTATTTGTAACAGGAGTCAGATTGATTTGTGCCTTAAAGGCCAGTGATTATTACATAAATTCTGAAAGATCTAGATCTGACATTGTTAAATGGCTGGTATTGTCTTGTTTTTCCTGCAGGGATGTTCAGAAACAGACGGCTTTGGTCAAAAATGAATCTTTGAATCCAATCTTATCAGGTGAGATTTTGTTTTCTTTTTTTAAATAAATTAATGAGATCTTCCAACTTTTTATACCTTTATGTAGACCTTAATAATTGTCTCTTTACTAAAGCCCACCCCCTTGATTTCTACTGTTCATATAGATTTAAAAATTGATTAGATATTGTTAAATGGGCTGGAAAAATATTTTATCTGCCATTTGTTAATGTGTCTTTAAAAAAAAAGAATAAAAGCTGAAGCACATGCTTTTCACGGAAAAGCGTTTACGAGTCCCACAGTGTATTCATTGTTTGATCAAAAGTGACAAAGACATTTATAATATTATAAAAGATTTATATTTCAAATAAATGCTGTTATTTCAATAAATGTTTCTTAAGCAGAAAATTAGAATTATTAGAATTATTTCTGAAGGATCATGTGACACTGAAGACTGCAGAAAGACTATTGAGTGTTGAAAATACAGTTTTGCATCACAGGAATAAATTGCAATATAAAATAAAATTTGAATATAAAACAGTCATTTAAACTGTAGTAGTGTTTTGCAGTATTACTGTTTTACTGCATTTTTAATAAAGTAAACAGCATTAGTGAGCATAAGACTTCAGAAACATTTAAATATCTTACTGACCTCAAACTTTTGAATGGCACTGTACGCAAATCTGCTGAATCACATGAAAAGAGCAAAAGCTTGTCTGACAAAATGATGAGTAGAAATAATTTGAATTAACTGTCATAAATCAGTTGAAATTTAATACCTTATCTCTTTCTCACTCCAGGCACAGACGCCACAGTAAGTCACTCTTTTTTGACTCAGCAAGGTGTAGCTGTGGTGTCGTTGTCAAATGGAAAAACATACTGCTTTAACTCATCACTGGAGACCTGGTGAGTGATACACAAACCAAGTGTTAATTCAAGTTTTCACCAACATGTAATCAGAAACTGCCCAAATAATTTTCAGGGCTGCTATGATTATTCTGCCTGATATTTTGTGTCTTTTCTCTTCATCTCCAATAGGAATTTGATCGCAGATAAGCAGGACTCTCTAGTACAGTGTGCAGACTTTCGCAGTTGCGTGTCCTCTCAGGATGCTCTGGGCTCCACGGGGCCACTGGCGCTTACACAGGGTCGTAATCTAAGGTAAAAGCCATTTCTGTACTCTGCTAATGCTGCCTTCTGATTGGACGACAGTCAGCCTTGTAGAGTGAATGTCCATTCACACTACAGACAATCACTATAAATAGTTTTAAAGGAGAAGTCCACTTCCAAAACAAAGACTCGCATATAATGTACTCACCCCCTTGTCATCCAAGATGTTCATGTCTTTCTTTCTTCACTTGTAAAGAAATAGTTTTTTGAAGAAAACATTTCTGCATTTTTCTCCATATACTGCTATGGTGCCCTCATGTTGAACTTCCAAAATGCAGTTTAAATGCGGCTTCAAGCGATCCCAAATGCGGTTGTAAATGATCCCAGCGAGGAAGAAGGGTCTTATCTAGTTAAACGATCGGTTATTTTCACTTAAAAATATCTATAATTTAAATACTTTTTAATCTCAGACGCTCGTCTTGCCTTTCTCTGCCTGAACTCTGTGTATTCTGACTCAAGACAGTTAGGGTAT
>JAHKKF010534407.1:0-17345 GCA_019740295.1 Labeo calbasu
CATGATTAGCATCTTGTTAGCATAATTCTAGCATGGTTTGCAAGTTACTAGCACATTGCTATCATGATTCTAACATGATTAGCATGCTATTAGCATATATTAACGAGTCACTAACATGTTGCTACCATAATTCTAACATGATTACCATGTTGTTACCATGATTCTAGCATGATTAGCAAGTTACTAGCATGTGTAGCATGTTACTTGCATGTTGTTAGCATGATTAGCATGCTATTTGCATGATGTTAGCTTGATTAGCAAGTAACTAGCATGTTGTTGGCATGATTAGCAAGTTAGTTTGAATGAGTTTAAATAGATAAGACGTATCACATAAAAGGGAAGCTTGATTGAGTCTCAAGGGATTCTGGGAATTTTGGCACTTGGGGTTTGAATAGTCTTGGCTCATTTGAACATTCCGTCAGTTTAAGTCTATGGGATTTTCCCCAGATTTTTTTTAGGAAAACCATAAATAAGATCAGATAGAAAAGATGTAGCGCACTCAGTCAGATTAGTCTGAAGGCTGAGTTTGGAGTTTGTAGAGTTAAATCTCTAGGAGGAGTCAGAAATTTTAGTCTCGGTCCCAGTCTTGTCACAGTTAACATAATTCACAATTTGTTTTATTAATTTCCTACCATATTGGAGAGAAATGAAGAGACATGTTGATTTGCCAGTCGTGTGTCTTTCATAGCAAGAACTCTCCTCATGTGTTTGCATAATGATGCATTTAAAGGTTAACGACTAAACGCATCTTTATAAAAGTTCACGTTGCAGATGAAGTATAGCACGGATAACATTAGATAAATATTTTTTCATCAGGTTGAATATTGATTATTAATCACGCAAACCTCTTTCTCTACTTTCTCAAGTTCATGGGTCTCGCATTTCCATCATGTTTGTGGTTTTTAACACTTTTTATGTACGTTTGTTCATCCAATGCACAGTGTAGTGGGCGATATTAGCCATTAGAGCAGTCACCAGGATCAAAATATTGAGAAAATTGCCTTTAAAGGTCTTCAAAAAATGTTCTTAACAATGTATATGACTAATCAAAAATTAAGTTTTCATACATTTACAGTAGGAATTTTACAAAATATCTTCATGGAACATGATCTTTACTTAATTTCCTAATGATTTTTGCTATAAAAGAAAAATCAATCATTTTGACCCATACAATGTATTTTTGGCTATTGCTACAAATATACCCCAGCGACTTAAGACTGGTTTTGTGGTCCAGGGGTCCAGGGTCACATACATATATATATATATATATATATACATAGGTGGGTTGCATCAGTTTTAAAAGGAAAAAATAGGGTCACTTTAAAAAAGTTTGAAAACCACTGCGTTAGAGTCTGCATCGATCTGCACTTAAAATTTCCACCAGAAATAGTAAACCATCTTGGCACCTATGAGATATGTTGATTTGGGATTTTGAGATTATGATTTGGGATGCACTAATGTCGAATACTATGGATAGTATGCGAACTGGGAATCAGGAAATAAAATAAATAAATAAATGAATGTCTATAATAATGTTCTCTAATTGTTATTTATGTATCATTCGAGAAGCATTTTTCTAAAATGATTTAGCTGGACGTTTGTCTAACATATTTAAATGTTACAGTTTACTAATTTCGGAAACATTCCAGAAATTTTGGAAACTTTCCAGGAGTTTTTGGAATTTTTCCTGGAATTTTTGGAAAGTTTCCAGAAATTTACTAGAAATTTTCCAACCCTTTGCAACCCTATTCAGAAGTAATGGTCACATAATATTTGTCAGTTGACCCAAAAATGAAAATTCTGTCATTAATTGCTCACCCTCATGTCGTTACAAAACCATAAGACCTTCATTCATCTTTGGAATACAAATGACGATATTTTTTGATGAAATCCAAGAGTTTTATGACCCTGCATCGACAAACACAGCAAACACAACTGACACTCAATGCATCGTGGTACATCGAAGATTGACATGAAAGAGATAAAATTGTTGTTTTCTTTGCGCACAAAAAGTATTCTCATAGCATCACAAAATTATGGTTGAACCACTGACGTCAAATAGACTATTTTAATGATGGCCTTACCACCTTTGTAGGAATTGAACATGTTAGTTGCGTTGCTGTCTATGCAGGGTCAAAAAGCTCTCAGATTTCAATAAAAGTATTTTAATTTGTGTTCTGAAGATGAATGAAGGTCATACGAGTTGGGAACGACATGAGGGTGAAAAATTAATGACAGAATTTTCATTTTTGGGTGAACTATCCCTTTAACGTTTACACAGAACTATTGTACAAGTGATAATACAGTGAATTTAATACCTAGGAATACTAACGTGAGAAAATATTCATCCTCAGAGTGCGATTAAGATGTTTGTTATCGGCTCATAATTGCATCTGGATATATGGAGCGCTTAACTGAAAAAAGAGCTTTAGGGGAGCATTCGTAAGCCACCTGCGCGTTGCCGAATTCATTGTCGGAGAACATCTGTGCGTTGAAAACAGAAATAAAAATAATGAGGGAGATTATCTTTCCATTCAAGCCCCTACTTTGCTAAAGAGAGTTCATAATTACACTGTCAGGGCACAGGGCCGCGTGTGCTGTTGATGATTTAAAAATGCTTATAGATATATCCTCTGCTCCGTGTTTCTGGCCTCAACGGATTTAAATATGAGAAATAAGGTGGCACAGGAGTACTTTTAATTGCCTATATGAAAGGGCTTATCACACATTAAAAGCAGCCGTACATCATAAGCACGCACACGCGAGCACACAAACATGTACGTATGAATAGATCAAACCTGGCAACTCATAGCAACATTAATACTGCTAATTAGACTCTGCTTTCAAAAGGCTGAGAGTACCGTTTCAGGTCTTGGGGTTTAATTATGATCTCGGAGCATACGTGTGTGTGTGTTTTTGTGCGAGTTGAACTATTCGTCTCAAATGAAGTGGAATATTCTCCCCGAGTGCTATGCATCTACCTATCTGCCTTTGTAGGTCTTCACAGCAGGGCATTCTTCCATTACGCTAATGAGTGAGGAAATGAATCGCTTCTAAACAGACCTCACTGCCCCAGGTGAAAACGGGTTTCCTGTATGAGCGAGAAGATCACTGGGCCCTGTGGCGCCACATCACACATTGTAACCTAAAAAAGAACATTGAGTCTAATGATGTTGCAGTGAAGAACCTCAGCCGTGTCTGTAAAACATGCATTGAAATATTGATCCCACAAATCAACGTTTCCTTACTGTTCAGTTGGTACATCCAGGTTGTTTGCCCATTTGAACATCAAGAAAATATATTAATTTATTGTCTTTCTTTTAGTGGTCTTCTTATTACTGTTTTTATGGTGGAGTTTACCAAGAAAGACATTATGGACATCATACGTACAAAAACAACACGTTCTCACTCCCAACTCGTCACATATTGACGCTTGGTCAGGACCCCTTTAGCGTCACTTTTTGAAGCTCAAGGTACCCCTTTTGCGTCATTTTTCGATGCGCAGGGTCCTCCAATGCTTCAAATAAGAAACCATTGGCATCAGTGTGCTTACCCGAAAGTTATATATTTATATATATAATTATATATTGGGTAATAACGTTGCTATTATTGCATATGGGGTGTATTTTTTTTTTCAATGCAAATAGTCACAGCAGTTTTATTTATATTACACTATTTACGCATTTAACCCAACACCTGCCTCTAAACCTAAACATTTGTCAACAAAACAGAAAATATAACAGGCAGATACAACTATTGTTATTATTTATTTAAAAGGTATTAATATTTCAAGTGTTCCAGGCAAAACGACTGATTTGTGAGAAGAATGGACGCGATCGTCGTCTCCGTCCTGTAGCACACAGGACGGAGACGGCTATTCTTCTCACATTTTGCAGTCTGTCTGTGCGCCTTGTTGTGAAATACCATTGGCTCTTGTGTGTCTCGTGTCCGAATGCGTCACGCTAATGTTCGGGGGGAATCTTTTTGAATGAAATGTGATCGCGTTAACGCAGCTGGGTCATTTCAGCGATTAAAACCTTCAATCTTTGCATAAAGAGAGCGTATGGCTTCAGAAGACTTGGAATGCAATAGGACTTGTTTGTTATGCATTTATACTGCTTGTTTATGGTCAGTTTTTGCAATAAATACCTGTGACTGTACTTATATTTGTCTGCTATGTTTTATATTGTTTAGAAATGGGTAGGTTTAGGGTAGAGGTGGGTTTAGGTGCTCCAATGAAAGTATACATTTATATAAAAGTATTTCTGTTTTTACAAATGCATGCAAAGCATTAAATTAAGACAAACAATTGAGGACCCTGCACATTGAAAAATGAAGTAAAAGGGGTACCTTGAGCATCAAAAAGTGACGCTAAAGGGGTCCTGACTAAGCGTCAATATGTGACAAGTTGGGAGTGAGAACATGTTGCCAAAAAAGCACGTCAATCCTTCATAAAAGTAATCTATTGGACTCCAGTGGATTAATGAATGCCTGCTTGTGAAGTGATAAACTACTATCACTGGTTTCCGGCAAGTTCCATACATGCGTTCATGAGAGAGTTGAGTTATGACATGTGACGTAAGCTTAGCAAACACTAAGGTGAGAATTGACGAACGCAGAAGCACATTTTAAGATGGATGCTAATATAAATCTACAGTACAGCCAAAACAACACCAATAAGAGACGCAATAAGTCATTCACCATAACTTGACTCTCTCATGCACGTGCGTAGAGCAGTTGCTAGACGTTATTGATAATAGTTTACAAAGTTGTACGTCGTTGAAAAAAACAGTAGTGATGACTGACATTGCTCAGGTGGGAGCTTTTCTGGGAAGTGTTGCCAAGTCTGCATTTTTCAAGTGGAACTGGACTACTTTTACACTATGATCTATGCCCTCCCCCTGAAAAGCATTTTTGACAGAGGGGGAAAACCACTGAAAAAAAAAAAAATGCAATTTTGGTTGGTTTTGTTTTCGAAGATCTGGCAACCCTGTTTCTGAGTCAGGTTTGCCAAGTGTATTGACCTTATTTAGCACTGTCCCTTTTCAGCGCTGCGCTTACTGTCTTCTGTCTTCCGGCTGTATTTTCACAACGATCTGGTAGATATAGGAATGAACCGCTCATTTTAAAATCTCCCGGGTCAGCTGACATTTGTTAAGACATTTGCTTTAAACACTACAATGCTCACAATAACTTTCATTAACTCCACAATACATAAATCCACTTTACCAGCTAATTTACTCTTAGATAGTAATGCCATAGAAATATATCAAGCTACTGCTCAAACTGGATTTCAAAGACAATATTCTAAAGACGGTTTGTTTCTCTGGTGAATAAGGTCAATAATATAAATGCAGATATTGTACACTCTAGAAACTCACTAGCAATTGCATGTAAAAACCCTATCACTTACAGCCACACAGTAACTGAATTTAAACACCCTGACAACCAACCATAACCCCAGAGTAATGCTACGGCAATCACCCACTGTCATATAGCAATCACAAAGAAACACCCTGGCAGCCACTCACATCCCCTGTGTAACTGCATAGCAACTCCCTAGCAACCACCCACACCCCCATATCAACTAGACAGAAAAAACCCATAGCACTCAAATAACAATGTCATGGCAGTCACCCCTAACCCTCTACCAACATCTTAGAAACAATCTGGCAGTCACTCACAACACCCTAGACAACACGCATAGCAACTCCCTGGCAACCACCCACATTCCTATATCAATCAGATAGAACACTTTGGCAATTAGCCATAACCCCTTAACAACCCCATACAAACACCATGGCAGCCACTCAAAACTTCATAGATTCCACATACAAACACCCTGGCAACCTCCTGCAACCCCAAAGCAACTCTTTGGCAACCACCTACACTCCCAGAGCAATCAGATATAAACAACCTGTAAACTACTCAAAACCCCACAGCAACCACATATACAGACTCTGGCAACCACCCACAACCACATAAAAAACTTCTAACAACCGCATAGAAACTCCCTGGCAACCACCAAATTTCCCAGTAAACAGACAGAAACATTCTAGCCAGTACACAAAGTTCAGTAGCATATCACTCCAATATATCCATCAAATCACACACTGGCAACCATGCACAAAACACTAGCATCCACCCACAGCCCCATAGAAACCACACAGAGAAACCCTAGCAACCGCCTAGCAACTCCCTGGTAACCACCCACAACTTCATAGAAACCACACAGACCACACACACTCCAATCAATCAGAAAGAAAAACTCTGACAACAACACACTAGTAATCACATATAAACAGAAACTCGCCCTGGAAACCACCCACACCCGAAAGACCCAAGCAACCACATAGAAACTCCCTGGCAACCATCCACACTCCAATCAATCAGAACCACTCTGGCAAACACCCAAACTCCCATATATTAATCAGAAATGCTCTGGTAGCCATGCACAACTCACTAGCAGCCACATATAAACACCCTGGCAACCACCAACAACCCCATAGCAACCATATACAGAAACCCTAGCAACTACATAGAAACTATCAGATAGAAACAGTCTGGCAACCTTCCACACTCCTCTATCAATCGGATTAAAGCATATAAAGCCGGGAACCACATAGAGAAACCCTAGCAACCGCATAGCAACTCCATGGCTACCACCCACAACTCCATAGCTACCACATAGACCACTTACACTTCCATCAATCAGACAGAAACACTTTGACAACCACACACAACACACCTTCAACCAAATACAAACACCCTGACAACCATCGATTACTCTATAGGAACCACATAGAGCAGTGGTTCCCAACCACGTTCCTGGAGGCCCCCCAACACTATATGTTTTCCATGTCTTTTTAATCAAACACACCTGATTCAGATCATCAGCTCATTAGCAGAGGCTCCAAGACCTGAAATGCCTCCAGGAACGTGGTTGAGAACCCCTAGCAACCGCATAGCAACCCAATGGCAATCACCTACACTCCCATATATCAATCAAAAAGAAACACTCTGGCAACCTCCCACACTCTTCTATCAGTCAGATTTAATCATATAAAGCCTGGCAACCACCTACAACCCCATAGCAACCACAAAGCAACGTCCTGGCAACCATGCACAACATCCTAGCAAGATAGCAGGGACTTTTGCATGGTCAAACACAGCTGACATTATCTTCTACTACTGTGAATATTGAGTTATTTTTACAATATTGGAGCACATTTCTACACAGTACTCGAAGTTATGCAAGAACATCAGTGTGTGGGATGTCTTTTCTCTCCAGAAACGGGCCTACTGTTCAGAAAATAAAAATATAAATTATGGTTATTGTCTACTGATGAGATGATAACTGCAGCACTTTCAGCTCAAGTATTTTGACTGTCTACTGCACTCAAAGCAAGGTATACATGCAGTAGTTTGAAAGCACATCATTTATTGATCTCGTTCTGTGTGGGCTCGTTTTGTCTGGCAGAGTTTAGAATAACACAAGTATGTCTCTCCAGAGATGACACTTGGCCGCTTGAGTTAATGTTTTGCAAAAGCATGACGCATTTTAAAAAGAACATGGAACTCATTGCTACAGTAAATGATGAAAATAACAACACCAATAACATAAAATTAGATTTCAGTGTCTACAGCTTTACATGATTTGCCGTGACATCCAATGCGTCAACAACTCTACATGCAGAACACACTGACACCATGATATGAAACTGTAAAACAGATTGGATCTTGGAATTTAAAGGTTTGATAATGAGATTCTGGAATATAATAACCCTCATCTTATCCTTTTACAGCTTCTGAGGAGATAGGAACAATAGTGAAGGAATGACAGAAGGTCATGTTGAATGACTTGCTGGAGTTCACAGAGACTAAATGTATCTACTGCCCCTCTTTGTTCCGCTGTTCAGCAAGTTCCCTACACCCTACAGGCACAAAAAGGCAGTGGGAGGACATTACCGATTAAAAGCAATTAATACCCACAGTCCATAATTAGAAGATATGACAAAGTAAGAGAACTTTTAGAGCAGCCTAAACAAAAGACTATAGTGTAGGAGGGCTGAATCTCTTATAGCATCGCCACACAAAAGGAATGAACTCCTGCTGAACGCTAGAATAGAATAGAATACAATAAAACAGAATAGAATATTTAAAAAAAAACTTTAGAGAAAGGGGTCTTATATCAAGAAGGTTTTTATGGTAATAAATTAGCCAGAGGTGAGGTGTTTGATATATGGGCTTTCTGGAATGCCTACGCAAGAGTAAAGTCAAGAGAATTAATATGATCTTGTTTTTTTATTATGTATTTCATCATCCTATGCTAAAACCCTTTTTTTCATCTTTTTGAACTGTCAGTGTTGCCGCCATAAATTCCCATAAAACATATTTGCATTGTTGAATAAATTTAAGACCATTAGGAGTAGCAAAAAAACAAGTTGCAGGCAAGATGTTGCTGTGTGTTTGCTAAGGTCTTCTAAGGTTTAGATTTTCAGCAATATGCTAAAACTCATCGGAACACCCTAGCAAACGTATGTTATATGCTAAAAACCACCCCACAATACATTTGAAAGAGTACAGCTACATGCTAAGGTGTTCCGAGTGGTTTTCAGCATTTACCTTTGCAGTTGCTAAAACATTCTGATGTTTTTTTACATGTCCCAGCTGAAAAAAACAGCTAAAACCAGCCAACCAGCTTAGGCTCATCCAGGCTGGTCTTAGCTGGTCATAGCTGGCCAGCAGGTTGGTTTTAGAGGGGTTTCGGCCACTTCCAGGCTGGGAGACCACCTAAAATCAGCTACTTCCAGCTTAAACCAGCTAAGACCAGCCTAGCTGTTTTTTTGTAAAACAATTGATAGGGTTCTCTGGCTTGTTTTTAGAGCAACATGCTAAAATTCATCAGAACACACTAGCAAACATTTGCTATATGCTAAAACACCTACAATACATTTGAAACAGTATAGAAACACGCTAAGGTGTTCTGAAATTATTTCATTTTACAGCACTTTGCAATGCAGTTCCTAAGGTATTCTGATGGATTTTCAACATGCTGCTAAACAGTATGCTGCTAGAGTGCTCTGCGTTGTTTTTAACTGTATAGAAATATGCTAAAACACAACAGAACACCCTAGCAACTATATAGAAACATGCTAAAAACCCATCAGTATACCTTAGAAACTGTATAACGTTATGCTAAGATGTTCTGAGAGGTTTACAGCATTTTGCTTTGCAGCTGCTAAGGTATTATGATGGGTTTTAGCACGTCACTAAACAGTTGCTACCCTGATAGCACACGTACATCTCGGGGACGTCTATTTGACATCTGTATTTACATCTGCTAGATGTATTTTTTAGATTGTTTGCTCATCTGCAATACATCCATAGGACATTTCCTATCAGATGTCAAATAGACGTCTATTAGATGTCTTTAAGATGTTTATGATTTAAAATGTATGTAAAACTGACATCTTACAGACGAGTGATTTTTAGCAGACTTCTTGCAGACGTACGTGTGCTATCTGGATAGAGTTCTCTTGCTAGAGTTGTTTTTATACAGTGTATAGCAATATGCTAAAACCTACTGGAACACACAAGCAAATATATGCTTTATGCTAAAAACCACCCACAATACATCACATACAGAAGAGTATAGCAAAATGCTAAGGTGTTCTGAGTTTCAGCGTGTTGCTGAGGGTCTCCAGGTCTTTGCTTACTAGTGGTATGCATTTATGGCTCAGATTCCTCCTTCAATTTAAATCTTTAAGGGTTTAATTGTCCGCCAGTGTTCTTAATTATAATGTTGCCAAACTTAATTATGAGCAGTAGTAATAGTGATGTTTGCATTAGCATCTTATTTAAGAAGACGAAGAAGAATTAGAATGAAAGCAGTAGGGTTGCCATTACTTACTGCTTGTGCCTCTTAAAAATTGTCCTTGTGCTGATCTGTTTAACTGGCACAAGCCCACATTCCCCATCAGCCCTGAGAGACCAGGGCTCCTGCCTGAGCAAGTCTACCCGCCATAAGTTGTGGATAAATCTCAGCTGGAGGTTAAAAAGAAGCTCCCTTATCCATAATACAGGCCCACAAGATCCCATCTATCCTGTAAACGGCTTTGTTTGGGACCAAGTTGAGATTCACGTCTTGCCTGTATTGTGCCTGACCCGAGGCCTGTTGGGATCTGCAGTTTGTTTGGCTGCCGGCCAATCACTATGTCCTATCCAAGACCTTATTGGGACAGTGAGATGATACATCACACTCGTTCTCCAGTGCTGATTCAGGCTCTCCGTCTTGAAAGGTCCAAAAAAATGGCTGCGTATTAAATTTGGATGACCTCTTTGGGATTGTCCATTTTATTTATTTATTTTAGCTTCTTCGATCTTAATATCAGCAAAAAGTATTTTCCAAAAGATCCACAAAACCCTGTCTGGCAGCTGATGTCGCTTTTTTTAAATGGCGGTCTGCCAGGGTATACATTAATGCATGTACAAATCAGACAGACCCTGCAGTTGTCAAAAGCAATCTCTGTCTACAGCTGATGGGCTCCAAAGTAGGCAGAGTAAAGACACAGTCTTTCTAGGTCTCTTGTGGACGTGTGGGAACTAATTTTTTTTTTTACTGGAAGATAATTATTTAAACTATCGACATTTCTGATCAAGCGAACAAGGTAAAGCAAGAATCTAGAAGCGAAAATAAAAGAAGAAATAAACGTCAAGTTCTGACGACTTGAGAAAAAGTGTGGGCTGGTGGTGTAGGTGTACCATAAAACTGGTCATAAAACTGTTTGAATCTCATGTGGGTATGTTGCAATTTCAAGAAATTCAGAAGAAGGAAAGGATGAGCAGTTTCTTGTGGGAGGTTTGTGGGAAAAGCAGGGCCCATTACAGTCTCATGGTAGTAATTATAGTAACTCTGTTTATGGTGTGTCCAGATGGCGGCTCCTGTAATGTTTCTGAAGTTTAACTTTTCAGTTAAAATCTGTCGCTGCTTAGAAGTGCCAAATTTGGAAGCGTATCATCTCTTTTCAATTGTTTCTATTCAGCGGGCCCAGGTTGCAATTCTTTTCGAACAACGCAGACACCATCATTTTCGAATTTTCACACAGGTGTGAAGCGCTCTCCCTCGTTACCTGGCTCTTTTAGAAAGTGCAGGTGTTACACAAAGGCGTGACCGCATGTAATAATTGTATTTTTTCTGCTTGGGATGACGCCCCTTATTCGCAAGAATGTGTTTAATCCAGTGAAAAGCCAGACAGTCTGTGAGTTGTTTCATTAAATGGACGCTGCAGACTGAGGAATAACAGGTGTACAAAATATATTTGGCTCTTTGAAATACAGCCGAGCGAGAAGAGAGTATAGTCTGAGACCAAATGCTAGAACATTCCTCAATGAATACTGGATGTATGCCAGAAACATGGGTTTTCTAAAGAGCGATTTTCATCCTGAATCCCATCCATCTGGGATGATACAATATCATGTTTTAAGGTCTTGGAAATAGGTCCAATGGGTCTTGTTATCCAGTCACTCAACCCCCATTCTGAATGGCATTTGCCATGTTTAGTAGTTTCCTTCAAGTACCAAGGAAGTTCCAACTGACAAATTTAGATACAAGGTACATAACTGGCTTCTGCCAGTTAAAAGTTAAAAACCCCAATTAACCAAATTAAGTTTTGGTACTCTTGAATGCACATGACCATCAACTGGATCAGGGGTGCCTGAACTCAGTCCTGGAGGGCCGGTGTTCTGCAGAGTTTAGTTCCAACCCTAATTAAACACACCTGAACCAGCTAATCGAGGTCTTACTAGGTCAGGGGTGCCAAACCCAATCCTGGAGGGCCGGTGTCCTGCAGAGTTTAGTTCCAACCCTAATTAGACACACCTGAACCAGCTAATCAAGCTCTTATTAGGCATGCTAAAAACTTTCAGGTAGATGTGTTATGGCAAGTTGGAGCAAAACTCTGCAGAACACTGGCCCTCCAGGACTGAGTTCAGGCACCCCTGTACTAAGTATACTTGAAATTTGCAGGTAGGTGTGTTGAGGCAAGTTGAAGCTAAAGTCTGCAGGACACCGGCCCTAGAGAGCCAAGTTTGGTGACCCCTGAACTGGATCATCCTAAAAATAGTTTTTAGTGTGATTTGAACTGAAGAGGTATACCTTGCAGTTGTTGGTGGGTTTTATGGGTGATTTCAACAAACAATTCTGGACATTTCCGTCTTTCCAGCACTCAAGAAACTATACTTTTCACCTACATAGCAAATAGCTGCCTGAAGTCATTTCCAAGATGGTCACCAAGTGAACTGACTTGCCTTAGAGGGACCTAGTCCTCCCCTTTTCAAAGTGGTCACTGGAGACACATCTGGGACGAATGTTAATACCAGATATAAACAGCAATCTGTCATGGCTGACTGCTTGTGATTGGATCATCGAAGGTGGGTGTTAACACCAGGTATAAAGGTGGCTATGAGTCCTCAGATATGGGCTTTTGGTTGACAAGCTAGCTGAAACCAGTCATATAATGGAACAGGATGACATAGGATACCGCTAAATAAAGTTCTGGTCTCATTCCCAAGAGAAAACAAGAATCGCTGTCCTTTCTGTTTTAAGATCGTAATGCTCCTAAGCACCACTTTGGGGACAGTTAACACATTATGCTGGCTTGCTGACATTTTCTCTGCCTCTAACTTACCTCCTGCACTCCTACTAGCGAAACTTCACCTCAGTTCTGAGGCAAGGAGCGTTTAAGTTATACCAAAGCATCCAATATTTGGAAGAAAAAGAGGTTCCAGCATTCCCAAGTGCAGAAAGCACATGGCCTGGCCGTATGCCATTGAAGCTGTTGTAGAGACCATAGACGCTTTCTTCCAACATACCTGCAGTGCTGTAATGGCTTGTGACAGCTGGCACATCGCAGTTCAATATGATGATGTTTGGGACTAAACACCATCCCCGAGATGCTGCAAAGTGCTTGTTGCGGGACAAAATATTCATGGCGTGTCAACTCCATTTGACGTTACATCAAGAACTATGGGGAGGTAGTCAACAATCTACCCAGCAGAAGATGATTTTGAAAGTAAGATTCAAGAAATTACTACTTTGTCTGGTAAATGACTACTAGAATTACATTTGTAGAAGCTGAAAAATACCAGTGCATGAAAGGCAACAAAAGACAGTTAGATATATGGAAGGTTCAATTGGATACAAGAAAGAAAACTAATTGTAGTTTTGTATGCAAATGAAAGTCAATCTTGTATTTTAGCAGAATTGATTGTAGTAGAGCCTGCCATTAGCAAGCTGCTAAGCTAACAGCACAAAATCCAACAAAAAGCATAAAAACCCTGTTGGAAAATAAAAAACAGCATATGCTGGTTAGGTATGTGTTGTAGAATGGAAGCCAGTTTGAGCTGGTCCTGAGCTGGTTATAAGATGGCTATAAGCTGGTTTAAGCTGGTCATGTGCTGGTCCTAAACTGGTCTTAACCAACTAGCTCTGGGATAGGCATTGTCAGTCCTGGAGTGCCAATGTCCTGCAGAGTTTAGCTGCAACCCTAATCAAACACACCTGAACAAGCTAATCAATGTCTTCAGAATTACTAGGGCTATAGGCAAGGGAGGCTTTTTCAGGGTTGGAGTTGAACTCTGCAGGACATCGGTACTCCAGGACTGACTTATCCCTATCCCTGAATGAGCTCCTGCTCAGGACCAGCTTAAACCAGCTCATGAACAACTAAGGACCAGGTTAAACCAGCTCAAACCAGCTGTCATGCTTCAAAACATACCTAACCAACATATGCTGTTTTTTTTCAACAGGGAATACATACAGTAGCACACAAATACTTTGTAAAACTATCCATGCTAATCACATTAGGCTATATTTGTTGATATTTTTCAGTACGATGCCATAAATGCTGCCACTGTATGCAGCTCACAGCTAACACTGTTAGCTCACGGTTAACTGTCTTCATAAGGTGTTAAACACAATTTTTACATCTGATACTCTTCTTAACTAAGATTGCAATTACTGTTGATGCCTCAAATGCATTTTTTGTTCACGAGTGTCTGTTTAGCAGTCTAGTTAATGTATGCTAACTCTGAGTTACTGAAACATGTGAAATAGCTGTTGAAAAGTTATGTGAACCCAGTGCAAAGAACTGCGAGACAAAGAGATACGTGTTAAAAATGGCATCTGGCTGTCTGTCTGGATCCTGTAATGAGCACATGTACCACAAAACAGGCCTGGGCAAGCCAGGTGCATCATCATTCTCACTTAAACTATCATGTGGAAAGCAAATCTGAGATGAGTGTTACCAAGAAACACCCTGAAAAGCTCACAAAAATGCAGAGAGGGTTTGTGGATTAGTGTACTAAATGCAGACTCTGCAAAGTTCATCCCGGGTAGGATTTCTGCTTGTTCAAGTTTTCATTAAAAATACATTCTTGAACTTCAAACTGGATAAGAATTCGAAATTGTCTGAGGGAAGAGTATACTGTAGCTCACAGATGAACGTGTTTGAACACTTAATGACCATGTTATCAAAAAAAAAAACTTGACTCTTTAATTAATCCAGTGCTGGATTGCTTAAACACATCAAAGCACGCCTTGTGAAGCTATATATCATTTACACAACTTCAAAGGAAAGGTATACAATGGTTATGTACAGCGTCTTTACTCATCTTAAAAAATTACAGAAGATGAAAGACTGACTTTATTGAAGCAATAAATGAAATTAAGCCTTATATATTTGCACAGGACAGTGTTTTGTGACATTTTATTTTACACAGTAAAGGTCAAAATGTATACGACTCACCTTCTGATAGACTTAATATAGATGTCTTAGGAATAACATCCTTTAAGGGCTCCTTATGTAACAACTCAAATATATAGCCTGTATTTATAGAAATGGCTACATCTTGGTACTATTTTTAGCCCTAGACCAAGAATTACCATGTTGTCAATAGTCTAAGCCCTAAACGGTGTGATAAAAGCGCCCTCTTGTGGAAATGAAGATAATTACATCTCAGCATTTCTTGGAGGCCAAATTCATAAAACTGAACCTACAATGGCCTCCAAAACTTATTTGGATGCTTAAGCTACACACACACGTTTACTTAGCTATCTAAATGTTGCCTTTACATTTTCTAAACCTAACCCTAACCCCAACCTTAACCACTACAGAAAACTTTCTGCATTTTTACAATTTCAAAAAAACTTTGAGAAAAATAGTTTAGTTTAGTTTAGTTTAGTTTAGTGCCCAAATGCTGCTCTCATTCTTTAACAAAACTTTTTATTCGATCATCTAATGCAGTGATATTTACACATTTTTAAATGTCCAAATGCTTTTTTGGGACGTCATGCATCTGTGTTGATGCTTCTGTGTTATTCACCGCCTAAAATTATTCAGGATTGAAGCAATTTGGAGCTACTTTAGAAAATGTCAAATAATAATGACTCATTTCTAAGGATTATGGGCGGCTCCATGTTTTAACAGCAATGTAAAAGCCCTTGGTTTTGTGAAGTTCATGTATAATTGACTAAAGATGGTTATCAAGTACATTCTCTTTCACCACAAATCACCATAGCGGGAATGAATGCAACTGTCACATCTGCCATGAAATCTTGGAATTAAGATCCTTGTGCAAACATAATGAGCAGCATGCCAGTCAAACTTCAACGGAAAAACAAGCAGCATAAATCAATACGCTCATTTTCAACCACGCTCTGCATTTATAACACCTGAGAGAGGGAGCTTTTGAACAATGGACTATTGATTTCGTGTCGGCCTAATACATCCTTTGGCTTATGAAAGTAAGCAGAAGCATTTGAAGACAACTTTTTCTGAATTCCAGGGGTCTCGCAAACCCTTAGGCAGATCACAGAAAGCTCTCAAAGCCATAATGGCCTCCTCTTGATATAACGCTTTCATGGTTTCCCAAATAGAGCTGACAAGGTTTTACTCGCTGACAGTTTATTTGAGCGGGAGCGAGTGAAAGCTGCTCTGGGTCTTGAGCCGCTCCAAATGCTCCAAAAGACCTTCTTCTTGTCAATATTCCTGTCTGTATAAGTTACGGCGCTGAAGTTCTATTTCGCTGAATTCTTTTTTTTTTTTTTTTTTTTTGTTCGTTCAACACAGAAAAGGCTGTTCATTGAGGAGGTGAAAACTTTTGTATAGTAAGATAACTTTTGTATAGTAAGTTTAAGCTGTCTAACACTAGCAAAGCTTAAAGGGGTCACTGGATGCAATGTTCACTTTTACATGTTGTTTGAACATTAATGTGTGTTGACAGTGTATGTACAAATATACCTTATAATGATAAAAATCCATGCAGTGGTTTTAAATTAATTTGTAAAAATAATATCCCCTTTTTCAAATCGAGCCATTCTCTAAAGTAAGTAAGCTAAAGTAACAGGTTCGTCACTTCACAGAGAGAAGAGAGGGGCGGGACGAGCAGAGCTCACTAACATTTAAAGCAGCCTCGACCAAAACAGGATGATTTTTGCAGAGCTGATTTTGGCAAGGTAAAAAAGTTGTTATTTACACTACCACTGAGAAATTTTAACCAAAGCATGTTAAAGACTTTTCATTAAGACCCTAAAGAATCATATCAACTTGTGGAAAATGGGCATCCGATGATCCCTTTAATGATGATCATAGACAACATACTAAATCATGCTAGCAACATAGTAAAACATGTTAGTGATGTGCTAATCCTCCTAATAACATGCTAATCGTGTCAAAAGCATGTCAGCAACATGCTAATCATGTTAGAAACATTTAGCAACATGCTAATCATGCTAGAAACATGCTAGCAACATGTTAACAACATTGTAATCATACTAAAAACGTTAGCAACATGGTAATCATGCTAGAAAATGCTGACAACCTGTTAACAACATGCTAATCATGCGAAAAAGATGTTAACATGTTAACCATGCTAATCATGTTGGAAATATGCAAAAAACATGATACTCAGTCTAGACACATGCTAAAAATCATCCTAAAAGCATGCCAGCGACATGCTAATCATGCTAGAAACATGCTAATCAAGCTAGAAACATGTTAACAACATGCTAACAGAATGCTAATCATACTAAAACATGTTAGTGACATGATAATTATATTAGGAACATGTTAACAACATGGTAATCATACTAAAAGATGTTTACTACATGTTAACAACATGATACCAATGCTAGAAACATGTTAATAATGTTGGGCACATGCTAACAACATGCTAATCATCCTAGACACATGCTAAAAATCATGGTAAAAGCTTGCCAGCAACATGATAATTGTGTTAACAACATGCTAACCATTCTAAAACATGCTAACAAGATATTAACAAAT
>JAHKKF010534409.1:0-54168 GCA_019740295.1 Labeo calbasu
AGTTCACCCAAAAATGAAAATTCTGTCATTAATTACTCACCCTCATGTCATTCCAAACCCATAAGACCTCATTCGGAGCACAAATTAAGATATTTTTTATTAAATCAGTGGTTCAACCATCTCTCGTGAACACACGTCAAAGATTGTTGAATAAAGTTGTTATTTTTGTTTTCTTTGTGCACAGAAAGTATTCTCGTAGCTTAACAAAATGACAGCTGTACCACTGATGTCACATGGATTATTTTAACGATGTCCTTACTTCCTTTCTGGGCCTTGAACGTTTCAGTTGCATTGCTGTCTTTGCAGGATCAAAAATCTCTTGAATTTCATCAAAAGTATCTTAATTTGTGTTCCGAAGATGAACAAAGGTCTTGCAGGTTTGGAACGACATAAGAGTGAATAATTAATGACAAAATGTTCATTTTTGGGTGAATCATCCCTTTACGATAATACACCATGATCTCTTGTTGCTGTCAAATGTGTGTATCTTCAACTTTTGTGTGCGTTTTTATGTCCCAGGATTTGATTTATTTATTTTTGTTATTAAAACTAACAGATTTAAACTTTTTACATTTTGTTTTATGAAGGTCACAATATGTATTGGTGTATTTTATTGTTTATCCTTTTCCCAGACCCATACTTTCATTACTAAACTATGAAAAACCTTCATAAAAATATGAATGATTACTTTTAAAACTATGATTCATAAGTGTAAAAAAACTGTAGAAATTGTCCAAGCTTGAAATATGAGAAATTGGAAAGTTCTGTATGAACATATTATGCGTATTTTTATGAACTGATTCCAAAAATATTTAATTGTATGATTATTAAAACACATCATTTATGATTTTCAAAAAAGGACAAAATATATCTGTGATGCATGCAGGACCGCTGTCAGTTTAGTAGTGGACAAATTAACTGGTCCCACTTTATATTAAGTGGTCTTAACTACTATGTAGTTACATCAAAAAATAAGTATAATGTACTTATTGTGTTCATACTGTATTGCAAAACACATTTGTTGCTATTGAGATGAGATACGGGTAAGGTTAGGGACAGGTTTGGTGGTATGGGTAGGTTTATGTGTTGGTTAAGGTGTAAGGGATGGGTCAACAGTGTAACTATAAATAAAATTACAGAAATGAATTACAAATGTAATTACATGCAGGTATTTTTTAAAATATTAGTACAACATAAAACATGTATGTACACAATAAGTGCACTGTTTAAAGTGCAATTATTAATTTAAATGCAAGTACATAGTAGTTAAAGGGTTAGTTCACCCAAAAATGAAAAATCAGTTATTAATTACTCACCCTCATGTTGTTCCAAACCCATAAGACCTTCGTTCATCTTCGGAACACAAATTAAGATATTTTTGATGAAATCTGAGAGCTTTCTGACCCAGCATAGACAGCAAGGGTCCTACCACGTTCAAGGTCCAGAAAGGTAGCATGGACATTGTTAAAATAGTCCGTGTGACATCAGTGGTTCAACCTTACTTTTATGAAGCTACAAGAATACTTCTTGTGTGCAAAAAAAAAAAAAAACGACTTAATTCAAGCCTGCACATGCATCGTGATACTCTCCAATATACTGTAGCGCTAAAGGGGCGCAGAGGAGAAGAATTGATGAATAAAGTCATTATTTTTGTTTTCTTCTTGCACAAAAAGTATTCTTGTAGCTTCTTAAATTATGATTGAACCACTGATGTCGCATGGACTATTTTAACGATGTTCTTACAACCTTTCTGGACCTTGACCAGCGTTGCCAAGTCTGCAGTTTTCCTGTCCGTTTTTAATGTCCGTGGGTTGAAGCGACCCCAATAACGTCATATTTAGCCACTGAAAAGCGAATTTACCAGGGTAACATAAACAAAAAATTGTATTTTTCCTCTGAAACACGGGGGACCCTCCTTGAGCAATTGGGCGGGTTTTCACGACAAAACTCTACAGTTTATAGAGTGGTGTGATGCCCACCATCTAATTGTAAACGTGAAGAAAGCTGAAGAGATGACATTCGATCTGAAGTCAACTGGTGATCATAGCTTTGTATATATTCACAATGTTCCAATCACACAAGTGTCTTGATTGTTCTCTTACATGGCATGTTCATGTTGACAGTTTGTGTACTAGGTTACAACAAAGTATTTTCTGAGAAGGCTTAGATTTTATGGGGTCAGTAGTAAAATTATGATGCTGTTTTATCAAGCTGTTTTAGAAAGCGTGATTAGATACAGAATACACCTTTGGTACAGTAACGTGACGATACAGTTAAAATCTAGGCTTGGTCGGTTTATTCAGACAGCCATGAAAATCATGGACAGGACAGAACCTCTTTATCTCCAGATGCTTTATGAAAAGTCTATGCTGAGGGAGGCAGATAAGATTTTGCATGATACAACGCACATCTTGAACTGTGATTTTGTAATGCTGCCATCAGGTAGGAGATTAAGAATTCCAAGATGTAGATTTAATCGGTTCAAGAACTCATTTATTCCTTCTGGAATTAAGCTATTAATTTATATTAGGTAGTGTTATACGTGTTATTTATTTATTTTTATTTTTTTGTGTACATTATTATTTTGTGCTATTTTGTAACTATGTGTTTTATGTGATGTGGTAGCTCTTCTAGAGCCTAAGACAAATTTCCCTAAAAAGGGACAATAAAGTATACCTTTAACCTTGAACCTTGAAAGCTCTCGGATCTCATAAAAAATATTTTAATTTGTGTTCTGAAGATGAACAATGGTCTTATGGGTTTGGAACAACATGAGAGCGAGTAATTAATGACTGAATTTTGGGTGAACTAACCCTTTAGGCCACCTAATATAAAGTGGGACCAATTAGCCTAGTGTGAAACTGTGAAAACCTTTTTTTTTTTTTTTTTTTTTTTTTTTTAAGTGCTCACTGTAATTTAGCCCAGTAGAAATATATGTCAGAAGGCATGCTGTTTTTCTCAACACCAATATTTCTTTTGTATTTAGCATTCATATGTCTTGCGATGTCTGTGTGCGTGAGAGTGAGTGTGTGTTCACTTTACCTGTGGTGAACTCTGTGGTGGTTGCAGCGCTCTTGGCTGCCTCTCTGACAGCGTAGACTTTAACAGTGTATAAGGTGGCAGGTGTGAGGGAGCTCATCTCAAACTCCACAGTGTTCCCAGACACCCGTTCCATCACTGGAGCCACTGACAAAGAACAAAACACACGAGTAAGACTGCTTTATTGTCTGTTGCGCCTGAAACAGCCTTCCCTCAATAATAATTAATGACAGTCTGAGTTGTTACCACTGTCTGCGCTATAAGTGATGACATATCCATCCACAGTAGCGATGGATGGCTGCCACAGCAGCAGAGCTTCAGTGTCTGTGATGTTGACTGCTGTCAGACCTCGTGGCTTATCCAGGGCTGAGGGCCAACAGATACAAATAGAGAGACAAGAGAAACAGAGAGACAGCTTAGAGTCGATTACTAAGCTTCTGCAAGAGAGTAAAGCAAACTCACACTTGCTGTACTGAACAGTACAGAATCTAGATATGAAAACCATTTTTTAAATGCTAAAAAGTACCTAAAATGTAGCTTAAGTTAAGGTCAGTATCTAGCAATGAGATTATAGAATCTAAAATGTAATCATGTTACACTACTTTTTGACTGAAAAGTAACTGATTACTTGTTTTATACCGAACACCGATCTAGAATAATATTCTAGTCGTACCTGTGGTGAATCTATCAGATCCTGGGTCACTCTCCTCCAGGCCCCTCACAGCGATGACAGTGACCTGGTAGGTCACTCCAGGGGTTAGATTAGGCAGCATGGCTTGAGACTCTCCTCCATCTACTCTCAGTGTAATAGGGCTGCCTGCAGGGGGAGACAGAACACTGGAATAAACTACAACTAGCTTTTGTCACTAGAGGGCAGCACCATCTGTGATTAACAGACATGGCGATATGCAAGAATGCTGAGCTGATGGATAAAACAGTGTGGTTTGATTTATGACATGCAGTGATAGATTCACATAACTGATCTAAAAACCTGCACTGATCACAAAGAGCCCAGAAGGACACTATGAGACTTTAGGGGGCCATCTCTTGAATTCAATCAATTTATTATGCCAAGACAGCAGTCTAAGAGAATTTCCTCCACAACTTATGCAATACATTACATAAGGTATAATTTATGACAAATCATAAACTGAGGAAGTACAAATAATACTATGATTTTCCAACAGGAAACTATCCAAATGCATAGAAAACCACATAGTAAAGTCTCACTTTCTTAAGATGGATTGTGTGCCAACTTGGAAGGAAGAAGGCTTTGCTTTCACTTCCAGAACAAAAGAACCCTGTGCTATAAATAGTACTAATATATACACTACTGTTCAAAAGTTTGGGATCAGTAAGATTTTTAATGTTTTTTTTTCATTAGGTTTCTTATGTTCAAAACAGCTCCTTTTATTTGATCAATATGCACAAAAAATTAATATTGTAAAATATTACAGTGTAAAATAACTGTTTTCTATTTTTTAGTACACATTAAAATAAAATTTATTTCTGTGATGCAAAGCTGAATATTCAGCATCCATACTCCAGTCTTTAGTGTCACATGATCTGTCAGAAATCAATATGCTGATTTATCACCAATGTTGAAATCAGTTGTGCTGCTTAATATTTTTTTTGGAACCTGTGGTACATTTTTCAGGAGTCTTTGATGAATAAAAGTTAAAAAGAGCAGCATTTATTTAAAATAGAAATCTTTTGTAACAATATAAACTACAGTTTAAAAATCTGAGGTCAGTACATTTTTATTCTTTCTTTTTTTTAAGAAATTAATATTTTAAGTCAGCAAGGATGTGCTCAATTGATAAAAAGTGATAGTAAAGACTTATATTGTTAGAAAAGATTTCTATTTTTAATGAATGCTGTTCTTTTAAACAAAGAATCCTGAGAAAAAATCACAGGTTCCCAAAAATACTAAGCAGCACAACTATTTCAAATAATAATAAATCAGCATGTTAGAATGATTTCTGAAGGATCATGTTACACTGAAAACTGGAGGAATGATGCTGAAAATTCAGCTTTGTATCACAGGAATAAATTATATTTTAAAGTATATTAAAAAGAAAACCATTATTTTAAATTGTAGTAATATTTCACAATACTGCAGTTTTTTCGCATTTTTGACCAAATAAATGCAGCCTCGATGAGCCTAAAAGACTTTTAAAAATACTTAAAAATCTTACTGATCCCAAACTTTTGAATGCCAATGTACGTACACTTTAATTCAAATGTTTAGGGTAAGAAAGAAATGAAAAGAAATTAAATTGTTTAAATAGTAAAGACATTTGTAATGTTTCTGTTACATATAAATGATGTTGTATTAAAACATGTATTACAGTTTTCAAATAAATACTACAGGGGTCAAATGTTTTCAACTTTGATGACAATACTACTACTACTACTACTACTACTAATTATAATAATAAATCTTGAGCACCAGATAATCATATTAGACTAATTTCTGAAGAATCAGCTTTGCACAGGAATAAATTACATTTCAAAACTGAAAAAAGTCACTTTAATTTATAATAATGTACAAACTTTTGAAATGCACTGTATATAAAAAGTAACTACTGAAACCATGACCACGTCACTTACCACCCTGAACGGGCACATAGGTGACTCGGTAGCTGTCTACACGGTTAGGGGGCAAAGTCCAGTGAACAGTAGCCGACGTATCTGTCACATCAGAAAAGCGTATCCCCTTGGGTGATCCCAGACCTTGGTGGGAATGACACACACAGAAGAAACAAAAACAAAATACACTGTTAAAAATGTGTGTTCAAGCATTTGACAAATAGGTGTTAAAAACAAAACCTTTCCCCAAAAACAACAAGTAATTCTGGACTGTAAGAGGAACAAAAATACAGCTGGCGTAAAAAAAACTTCTTGAACTACCCCATTTATCTTGGAGCAACAAATAGATGCATTAAAATAAACATTCAGGACATGAGGATGACCAACTGTGTGACTACAGAGAAAAGACACACAGACAAAGGCCCTGGCCTTAAAGCTATTTCTCAGCACTGGACCTCAGAATCTCGCGTGACAGATGCAAGAAGATTAACTTGCCCCCCAGTACAGAGACACAATAGTGTGACATGCCAACATCAGACACAAGTGGAAAATGAAGCTCCCTAACATAAAGGAAGTCTGCCAGAGACAAGCACGCAATCAGGACAAATACACAAAATAGTTGGTCCTGCTTTGTAAATAAAACTCTTGATCACACAGCAGTTACAGACAGAAAAGATAAAACTGGTGAGAGAAGACTTGGATGCAACCCGTTGCTGTTAATGAGAGACTCTTGAGCTACTCTGTGGACATAATAAGAAAAAAGAATATAATGAGTGATGTTGTAATTTTGTTAAAAATGGGAAAGGTAATGGATGAATGAAACAGACTTCAAGACTGTGTTTGCGAGTTTCATGTTATGAGTTTGACCTACTAGCTGACAGAAGCATTAAAAGATTGAAAATGAAGAAAAAAAGAGTTAGTGGCTCCTCCACCAGCTTCTCTTAAAAATCCAAATACCTGTTCGAGCTACAGCCAAAATGGGCTGGAATTTCCGTCCCAAAATGATTCCAAAGATTTCGATTTCATACTCGGTATCTTCACGGAGAAGTCTCACTTCTTCCATTCGTTTGTTTCCAGGTACAATGATATGGAGAGGTTGGGTCAGTCCTTTAGATTCGCTGACTTTAATAGTGAATGTATCAAAGATGCCCTCTGGTGCTGTCCATGTCAGTTTAAAGCTGTGCGGGGTGATGTCCGAGACTGAAAGATGCTCCACTTCAGGTTCAGCTTCTGGTTGACAAAATAATAAAGTTGTTCTTCCTCTGTAAACTCTGTGAAATGTACTTAGAAGAGGTTAAATGGCCAAGAACTGCAAATGTGGTTTCCAAAACCAATGTTCCCAATTGTGTTTGTTAAAAAGTAATATAAATTTGAGAAGGGAAAGACATCGCTGTCAGAGACAATTCAGCGATTATGTTACTCATGCATGAAAATAGGCTTTTTTAAAACCAATTGTTCAGTCATCTATCAGTTGTTCCTATATCTATGGCAGGTAATGCTGAAATCAGTGAGCCAGTAAATTTAATTTACATACTTGGATTAGAATATGGAATGAGGTCTGTTGGTTAGTAGAAAAAAAAATTGACATTGATGAATTTTCCACCATTATATTAGGTTCCACCATCATAACTGTATCATCATATAATAGCAGTCATGCAGGGTTCAAGACAGAGCTGTTCTAGGACAATGACATATCCATAATAATCATATTGACAGACGGGCTAATTCTGGAAATGCATTTTTGTCTCATTTTTAGCTGATTCTGCAAGAAGGCCAATGACAGTGAAAGATTGAATTTTGAATTCTGAGAGGGATGTCTCTTGAGAAGCAATTGTTGTGGTAAGGATATGTAAAACTGAAAGCCTAAGGTCTCAGGAATGTCTTGACCATATGAGCAATGCATTGTATTTTCAACAATAGCCTAGTATGCGCCAGAATGTGGTCCAATTTTAATATGCTGTGGTTTGTTCTTTCATCTTCTTGTACCAAGATCCATTTACTACACATTTTACATGTTTGCTTTACTTCCCTTCACTTTAGAAGTAGATGATAGCACCATAAATTGGTGAACCATGTTGACTTACTATAATAAATTGACTTAATATACAGTATATATATATGAATGTCTGTTTTCTTATTATTTTTTTTTATCACTAGTGACCCAAGGTGTGTAATAGCGTAAATATATTTTTCCTGCGCAACAATTAAATATCTGATTACTTCATAAATGTAATTCACCTTTATTCCTCAAGGTGGCACTGTTTGATAGACAATGATGTTTCACAGCGTCAATCGGCCGTATTTGCGGCACTGAACGTAAGCAATTCCACTGAACTGAATGGAACTCTCAAATTTGGTTGATTATTGCTGCTACAAATGGTCAGTTATTGTAATGTTTTGGGCTGCACTAACCGGACCGGGAAAAACATTTGGAGTACTATAGATTGCTAAAAGTTATAACAAATCAAGGAGAAGAGTGCAGAAAACTGTCTGATGAACAAAAGGCATTTGTGGTTGGTCGAACAAAGACTTCCAGGGCA
This sequence comes from Labeo calbasu, assembly GCA_019740295.1. Lineage (NCBI taxonomy): Eukaryota > Metazoa > Chordata > Actinopteri > Cypriniformes > Cyprinidae > Labeo > Labeo calbasu. The sequence continues at coordinate 8,172 of JAHKKF010534409.1, forward strand.
AGAATCTTGACAACATTCGTCTTTGTTTTCATCATTTCCGGTCAGGTAGGTGAAGTATTAGGCTAATATCTTAATTAATACTGCTTGTACATATCTTTACCACCTATTAACTTTAGTTTGTTAAAATATTACGCCCTTTCCTGCTTACTAAATCCTTCTCTATAGGATTTAACACCTTCCACATGTTTTTTCCCCGTGGTTTAGACAGCATAAATGAGCAGAACAACTAGTACATTAACCGCGCAATCCGAGTATCCCGAATATGGCCGCGCATCCGTGTAACTGACCCTCTATTACTTCAGGAATAAAACATATGAAATATCAGAAAAAACTGGGGCTTGAGTAGCTTTACTGCAGAGCAATTACTGTACGCAATGAAATATAAGTATCACTGTTATTTGATGTTGGATGTGGTGATCTGTCAGCTGCGAGCGATCAAAATAATTGAATAATAATATTGAGCCAGATTCTGAATGTGCTGGGGAAGTATCAAAAGGTAACGAAATATGTTTTATCCTATCCTTTTGTATTTGTTATTACTATAACAAGAGAGATTTATTCCAGTGCAGCAGTTAGAGATCCATATGTGTTGGATATTTAGGACCAGGTTGCTGAAGACCTGAATATGTATTAATGCTTGTCGAAACATCCATGCATTTAAGGGTTAACAATCCAGTAGTCAGACTCTAAATGTGTGAATTATTGGCAACTGCAGTTTAAAAGAGAGAACAACGATGATTGCTTATATTAATCTGTTCATTGCCTATTCATACAGGGCAATTAGAGAGTTATGGAAAGGAAATTCAGTAGTTATAGTCTACTGAATACTGAGATCAAATGTTCAGGAAACAATGTAGTATTGTTCCAAACTGACAATGCCTTAATAGAGCCTTGTTGTCCTAAACTAATCTTTTTTTTTTTTAAAAAAAAGGGAAAAAAGCCCCTTGACCAGATTGAACCTCTTCTTCCTCTAAAGCTCTGGATGATGTGAAACAGAAAAGACATTTGTTGAATGTGGAAAAGTGTTGGAAATGAAAACCAGCGAGGACAAATCCCGCGGAGCTGTCCCTCTTCATTAGCACTGTTCACTTGTTTAAGAGTGTCAGCAGTGTTTGAGGCATTTCAAGAGTACTAACATGTGCTCTCCAAGGATCACTTTCATCTGACTGGCTTCTAAGTCGCTCCGGTTTGACAAAGAGGCATCTGTTTGTGGAGGTGGAAAAGGCGCCAGCTAACCTACAGAAACACGGTCTGGAAGCAGTAATTCTACAGCAGGCAGCTAAAACCTCTGAGGGGGATATCTGTGTTGACACAGCTAAATGTTACAGCGGGAATACGCAAACCAACCGGAGCGAGAAAACTACTGAAGTTTCTGTAAATATTGTACACTTTCTTGATTTTAAAAGCTTGGGTTACTCAGGCCAAAGCGAGGCAAGAGTTCATGGGTCACGTGACTTGAATAGAGAGGAGGTTAACAGAAATCCAATCAGTTCCCCTTCTCCTCTGCCTATTTGCATGCAGACTTGAGAGACTGCTACAACTGTGGCCCCTGCAGCCACTGGCTGATAAACGCCAAGAAAATGTGTGAAAGTGAGGCATAAGAATGAGAACTAGCGCAGGGTCAGAAAACTGGGCGTGCATACTGAAAAGATCCTTCACAAGAAGCGACAAAAACTCCTCAGGATCACTTCCATGGCAGTACACCCCAACCCAGTCTCCCGCTCTATTCGCTGACTCTCTGAGGAGGGGCAAAACGTTGGTATGCGCCTAATAAATGTATGTTTGCTACAATACAACTTGTCTGGTTTGCTGGTAGACTATAAATGCCACAAACTAAATGATTCAAATTGACTCGCTGACAATGTGAGTTGAATGCCGCAGTCAATTAGAATGAAAAAGCCATCATTAGTCTAACTTTGTTTTGCCTGTTAAACACAAATGTACCAGCGATGACAGGCAGAGGTCATTTACTGCACCTGCAGGCTGTGCTGGTGATTATGCAGACGTGAATGTGTGGGGAGGCATTATGATGCAGTGCAGGTGTGCTCTGAATGTCAGTGTACTTCAACATATAATTCAGCATACGGGAAGAGTGTCGACATTTCACACAATCTGTCACCGACTTAAAAGAGGCTTGGTTTGTTAGTGCTATGCACATTTGAGAGATTATAGCTGTCTGAAATCATGTACTGTCAGAGAATGTACTGCATTTGATTATAAACTAACTTGTCTGGTGTTAACAAAGTACTGTTTGTTCAGAAGAATGTGTTGTAGTATAAATACAATTCAGTGTTGGTATCGTCACACATATATATGATACGACTTCTAATATCAGCCACATCGCTGCTCCTTGCTATTTGCGAATACTGTATAATGTCCAGCGAATCATGTGGTTTATGAATACTGTTTATTCTGACATTTTACATTTGACGTTTTGCTTTTTGCATAATTTATCGAGAACTAGACTTATTTGGACACTGGGATTAATTCTGGATTCAGTCATGTTGCATGATAATGCATTATACTGCTATGTAAAAATTTGGGGAGGGTAAGATTTTAAAAAAATATATTTTTGAAACTTTATTAAAGAATTAGTTCACTTCCAGAATAAAAATGATAATTTACTCACCCCCATGCTATTCAAGATGTTCATGTCTTTCCTTTTTCAGTCAAAAAGAAATTAAGGTTTTTGAGGAAAACATTCCAGGATTTTTCTCCATGTAGTGGACTTCAATGGGAGCCAACGGGTTAAAAATCCAAACTGCAGTTTCAAAGGGCTCTACACGATCCCAGATGAAGAATAAAGGTCTTATCTAGTGAAATAATAGGTCATTTTCTAAAAAAAAATATATATATATGAAGAGTTCAGATGCAAAACCAGCTAAATCCATCTGACGTTTTTCTTTCAAATGAGCATTTCTTTCTGGCTACTTTGTATAGGTTTCTATGTAAGTACTGGCACTTCTGATTGGGCTGAGGCTGGATTTTAGCGAGTTTGAAGTAAAAGTATTTGATGGATGTATAATATGTGTCAGGAGCATTCACTCAGTATCATTATCTCATTTTTGACCGAGATGGCTTTTAGCTGTTTTTGCATCTATATGTATACTTTTTAACCACAAATGCTCATCCTGCACTAGCTCGACTTTATGCATTATATAGTCACATTGGAAAGGTCATGAGTGATGTAGGCAGAAATACCGACCCTGTTTTTACAAAGTGAACGTGCAAATAAAGTTGAACGGCCTTTACAAAAAAAAGGTAAAACAACATTGTCCGATGATTGGAGGAGAAAATAAAGAAATGAAGAACTAACCATGACCTTTCCAACGTGATTACATAATGTGTGAAGTCGTAGACACGTATCACAGAGCTATCGCAAGCTAAGTTTTTGTGGTTAAAAAGTATATAAATGTAATTTTCTTTTTCTTTTTTTTCTTTTTCTTCAACCCATTGATCCCATTAAAGTCCACTGTATGGAGAAAGATACTGGAATGTTTTGCGCAAAAACCTTAATTTTCAGCTGAAGAGAAAGGACACGAACATCTTGGATGACATATGGGTTATTAAATTATCAGAAGTTATCCTTTTTAATAACATGGCTGTATTAATTAAAGTAAAAACAATAAAATTGTAAAATTATAATTCAAATTACCTGTTTTCTTGAAATCTTTTATAACTATATATCAATGCACTTTTGATTAATGCATCCATGCAGAAAAAAAGTATTAATCAACTGGGATTTCTTCTGAAATCAGTCATATTGGATGTGGCTGCATTATATTCATTATTTCGTTGAAAATGAACAAATATTTACCTTCTATATTAATAGTGGAAAATACAAGAAATACTAGTTGGAAACTAATCAGTACTAGATGATAGTAGATGAATAGTAGATGAAGAGATGAATACACTACGAAGACTGCAAAAAATGGTTGAAATGATAATCAAAAATGCGTTAGTTGTAATTCACCATGTGATGTGATGAAAGAGAAAAGAGGTTAGTCGGTTTTGCTGCTTGAGACACAGCATCTGATCCAAAGAAAGCTGGAAAAGGTGACCAAGCTGGTCCAAGATTGGACAAGAATTGATACCTGTGATGGCTTCAGCAAAGACAGGATCTAAGAGCTCTCCCTTGTACAGCCCATACAGTGTGACCCTGTAGAAAGTACTAGGGGAGAGGTCAGTGACAGCCAGGCTGAACTCCTGGCTGGATAGTGTATGGTTCTGGCCATCAGATAAGCCATCTGGGTCAGACACTTCAACCAGAAAGCCCTCAACCTCTCCTCTGTCCAGCTCCCAGGACACACTGAAGCTGTCCCAGGACACATCAGAGATGGTGATGTTGCCCACCTGAGGCTTCTCTTCATCTGGATGACAAACAAATCAGATCAGACAATTAATTTGGCAAGAAATAGAAGAAGAACATTATAAGTAATGGTGACTGAACAAATTTGGCTGATTTCTTAAGGCATTCTCTGTTTAAGATAACGGTCGTTTTTATTGCTTTTATTGCCGAATGAACTGAAATTGCAAACAAACAACAAAAAAGACACTTAAAAATCCACACTGCACCATTATTCAAAACAGTGCAAAGCATTTTTAAATTTAGAGGGAAAAATCCATGTTATGAGCAACAATAAACCTTCTAATTTGTTACTCCTAACAAATTAATCTCCATCTGTTCCAAAGAGAACAGGAACATCTGCCCATGCAGTGAAAAAAAACAGTAATAACTGTGAGTAATAACTTTCAGAAAGTTGTAGTGACAAACAAACTAATTTGCAGTCTTTTCTCTTGCAACCTATTAACATCCAAGCACCAGCTTGCTGAGACAGCTTTGGTATTAATGGCCCTGAGAAAAGCCATTAATTTTTGAAGGTCCTGCCTAGCCTGCCTGAGCAGAGGTACGCTGAACACTTCAAATATGGAAGGCAGCCATGCAGCGCGGTGCATTGCAACCTATAATTGAACATCATTGTGCATTGTCAGCATTCACAAATGAAGAGGGGGCAGATAGCTAAGAGAGATGCACTGTGGGCTAACCATTATCCTGTCTATGCACATTCAAGAGGGCAGAAACGTGGCGTGCAAATAGGGTGAGAGACAATGGAGATGAAGTGAATGACCTTCCCAGGCATAAGGGCCGGTTGTTGCTTTTGAAACCTGGAGATGAAACAATACAAAGCTGTCAAACAGCAAAACAACTCATTGATCATCTCTCGCCATTCATGGGAACTGAAATTTGGTGAAATTGATTCATTTTGCACACTTATCCAATGGAGTTCCCTTCACTGAAAGCAGCCCACATATGTCTGAGGAATGGCCTTCACTGCATGCATGAATAGGAGGAGAAGGAATAAAAGAATGGCTTTATCACTGTAAGATCCACAAACACTTCAGGGGTGTTTGGATAAAGCCTTTTTGTACATGTGCACAAGCCATAAAGATGTGGTCACATTAACCATTGTTCTATGAAATTTCGCAGGCAAATTTTCGCTGGCAAATTTTCGTCATTTTTATGGGTATACATGTGCGAATTTCTTCCAACAGGTTTAAATTGGTCTCAAGGTTTTGCTGTGTTGACCAACAGAAAGTGTCTTGGTTTGAAAGTGATTCTGTGTAAGCCTTGCTTCATACTGTACAGTAAGGGTGTGTTCACACTTGTAATTCGGTTCGTTTGGTTCATTTGGTCCGGACAAAAAAGGAAAATGATATATTTGCTCCTGGTCTGCTTAGCGTTCACACTGGCATTTTTGACAGCGAACCTAAAGATATCAAACCTAAAGGCATAGTGATACATACACAACCTGATCGGTCGGGATGAATGACGTATATTTCAAGAATATCGTCCCCTGATTCGAGTGCCTTGGACTTATGAGTTTTTTTGATGTCACAAAAGAATCCCGCACCCAAAGAGCACCGATATATTTATTTTTACACCCCAGCAGCAGTTTTTTTGCTTGTTTGTACGTAAAAAAAGTAAACGCGCGTTCGACTTAAAACGGCGCTACGAGTGTGACATCAAAAGTACCCATTCACTGAACTGCTCAGTGCTGCTTTAAGGCGAATACACCTATTGCTGTCTGCTGGACTAATCACGCTCGTTGCGTGTATATGATTATATTTTCACTACCTGCAAACACACAAAGAGCTCATAAAAGGCACATTACCTCCTCATTGCTCCATGTCTGCCCTCTGCTCATTTCGTTTTGGGCTTGTTCCCTGCGTGAAGTCATGTCACATCGCGTCGTGTCTTGTCATTACTTCCTGTTTTTGGTTAGTTTAGAAGTCTGTGGTCCATGTCACGTACATATTTCATTCGAACCGCAGCAGAGTTCGTTTGGAAGCGGACCAAGACCCATCCTGCGCACCAGAGTTCGTACGGCAGCGTTCACACTTGCTCAAATGAACCTCACTAACCGAACCAAACATGGCAAGTGTGAACACACCCAAATAGCTACACTATTGATCTTTTTGGCCCATGAAAGTTTGCTGAAATTTCACTTATGTGACCATATTGTAACGCAACATAACATTACTTTGTGCATGCATATGTGATTATTTGCTCTCTCCTTTTTGGCTTGGTTGTGTCCTCATATGTTTCCTTTGAGACGGTCTTGGTCATCAGGTCTCCATGTTACAAGCTTAAACTCTTATAATCATGCCAGAGAAGCATTCAGTGAACAGAAGAAAGCCTAGACCCTAAAGGTCTCCCTGCCCCCACCTTCCCATTTCCATCAGGTCTGAGGGAAGTGTATGCCCATGTTTGTGTGCCGTGTCTAAGGCCGATAATGGCTGCTGAAATAAATGCATTGGGATTATAGTGCTGGTGATTTCAGAGACAACATTTTAACAGGCGGCTCAGCATGTGTCCTATTTATCAGTCCGCCCCACAGTTCATTGTGGTCAAATCACGCAAATCCAAAAGGGGAGTGGGCTCACTCTGACGATTATCACATGAATGAGCTTTCTGTGTGTGTGTGTCTGTGTGTGTGAGTGTGTGTGTGTTTGGGATCTTGAGAAACACTATATCTGTTGTCTTGCCTTGGCGACCAAAGCAAACAACTAATGTTAAATTCTGCAGCTTGTTGGTATTATGATTATTCTGTTATATAACCAAGAACAGTTTGGTAAAAAAATTCTGGAAGTAGCATCCTTTCCACATAGATTTTGGCTTTTACTGGCTTTTCTTTAAAAAGAAAAATGAACCCACATGCCATAAATGAGGGAAGAGAATGGGGATATTACGCTTCAGTTTCCAGTATATGGTGGCATATTGACAATATGAATGTTTTGAGATTTTTATAGAAGTTTTCTCATGGTAAAGAGCTACACAATGTTTAATTCAAATTCACAGGGCAAGGACTGCAGTATCGTCAAACTCCAAAAGAAATATTGACACTTATGAAGGGAAAAGAGTGAAGATAATTCCAGAGATGCTTTCAGATCCTCAGTGACCTGCTGAATAAATGTTTATGAGTGAAAAAAAAAAATTGATTTGAAAGCTTATTTTATGATCCAAACCAATATTGCTGTTGTCACTCTAGAGGCAAGAGAAAAGGGGATGTGAAGACGCATTCTTAATATATAAATGAAAATGCGATGATGCATACTAACCTGTGGATGCTGACAGAGTGGCTGGCGCACTCATCTTTCTTCCTCTCTTGGCAGTCAGGCTGATGGTGTACAACGTGCCGGGAATCAGGTCAGTCAGAATGTAGATGTTGGCAACGCCAGGTACCTCCAGTTTAGTTTCTGTGCCATCCAGAGATGTAAAAACAAGCTCATAGGTGTCGATTTTGGCAACCGGCCTCTTCCAAGCCAGTGCCAATGTGGTCTCCGTGGTCTCACTTACTCTAAGGTCTTTGGGGGCATCAAGATCTAAAAGAACAGGGACATTAAATGAAAGGATTAGTTCATTTTTTATATAAAAAAAGACAATTCTGCCATCAATCCTCATGTCGTCCCAACCTGTATTTTCTGTTTTCATGCGATTACAATAAATAGGAATTAGTGCTTTTAAGCTTCAACAAGTATGCAGAATCACCATAAATATATGACCCTGGACCACAAAACCAGTCATAAGGGTACATTTTTTAAAACTGAGATTTATACATTATATGAAAGCTGAATAAATATGGTTTGTTATGACAGGACAATATTTGACAGAGATATAACTATTTGAAAATCTGGAATCTGAGGGGTCAAAAAAAAATCGAAATATCGATCAAATCACCTTTAAAGTTGTCCAAATGAAGTTCTTAGCAATGTATTTTACTTATTTATGGTACGAAATTTACAAAATATTTTCATGGAACATGATCCTGACCTAATATCCTAATGATTTTTTGGCATAAAAGAAAAATTTATCATTTTGACCCATACAATGTATTGTTGGCTTTTGCTACAAATATACCTGTGCTACTTAAGACTGGTTTTGTGGTCCAGGGTCACATATAATTAAATCATCACTTATTTGTTATATTCAAAATCTTCCGAAGCTACTTTTGATAATCAGGGGCTGTTTACCATTGCAACCAGATCAATGAGTCAAGTTGAACTTAAAAACTGAACAAACCATTTAGAACTGTTTTGTGAAATGAATCAAATGATTAAAAATGATCCAGCTCGAAAGAATAAATCATTTACAGATCCAACACGAACAAAACAAAAAGAGCTATTGTGGATGTCACTCTTTTGTCACATTATTGGTCTGTCACGCAAAGTCTTTGGATGACTTGGATTATGTCACAGGTGTCACATGGACGATTTTTTATGATACATGATGCTTTTTTGTATTTTCGGTACTTGGAAGCCCCAGTCCTCATTCACTTTCAAGATACGGATAAGTGAATTCAGAATTACCATTACATAACCTACAACTGGGCTTTATTACGACAATAGAACTCACATGCGCTTTTAACTCGGCTAATAAGAGGAACAAATTACATATGAGTTGACGATTTTGTTAAGTCTTACCAGTCACAGCATTGGTCGTCGCAGGCAAACTCTCACGCTCTTCCTTGATTGACGTCACTCCCATTCCATACTCCGTCCCAGGCCGAAGGCCTAAGAAAGAGCCCAACAAATTCAGTTCTCTCAAATCATGAAACAAAACGAAACCATTAATCTCTCACATTAGTTGTTTCTGGAACCTCCGTGGTAGGCAATTGTTTTCGTACTTGCCACAGCGCGGTTTCGATTTCATCTGCACGCCATATCAATCTAATGCCTTTCATTGGCCGCATCAAAGAGCTTCTCCACAGGCCAGAAACAATATTTACCATCATACAAGAGATTCTCAGATCCCCACAGCCCCCATTCATAAGAGCCCTTAGCCCAAATCCCACAGTTTACCCCTCTTAATGCCTGTATTGGCTCCTGCAGAGGTCACCGTGCAGGAGTCCTCCAGCATGAAATTACGCCTAATGCAGAGGAAGCTCATTATCAATAAAATCACAGGCGTGACGGCAATTACAGATAATAACTGTGTGAAAGAGACAACTAGTGAGATGTATGTGAGAGAGAGAGACTCTGCGTTATTAGCCGAACAGATCGTCCGCCTTATTTACAGGGAACAGGCCTCCCAAGGACAAAGGAGCAAACCAGACAAAGAATCTATTATCCATTTTGAATATATTTTTTCTCCCAGCCATGATAATCCCTGCTTGCGGTAACACATGGTTGTAGAGAATAAGAATTAGCACAGGAGATTGCCTCAAAGCACAAGTGTATAATAGAAGTGCTGCTGCGACGAAGAAAGCCTCCGCTTTCCCTTTTTGACTGGGATTTTCACATTGAAGCACCAGTGTTACTTCATTTAAGGCATGAATAAGGCATTGCCAACAAAACGGATAGCATCTCATTCCCTTTTAGTCATGTAAACATCTCACGTTACTAAAACAAAGACGCTCATTTAGAAATAAACTGTTAATGTGTACAAGAACGCCGTATAAAAAGGAAATTTGGAGTTAGCCTATTTCTCTTCAGACCTACAGGGGGATTCCAATTGTTTATATGACTTCACACTTCAACACCTGAGAACTACATTTCTAATTTCAAGAGGATACAAATGGCTTGGTTGTGCAGATGAATCATTCTCAAGTATTAAAATAAACTGGTTTTCTGAGAACTACTCTAGTGTTTAGTGTGCACAGCAGTTTTATTTCAGTTTTCAAACATAGTTTTAGAACTCTATGATCAGTTTGTAACTGATGTGGTTTGTGATCTCTGGAGAGGAATTACTGTGTAATTGGCCTCTCACCAGTGATTTTAGCATGAGTAGTGTCTTGCAGGCCGCTTGGGAAGACCAGTTCTCCGTGTTCCCCTCCAGAAAGTGGGCCGTATTTGACGCGGTAGCTGAGGACATTGGCTTTGCTGTTTTTCCACTCCAAAGTTATGCTCTCATCTGTCTGTTCAACTGCCTTGAGGTGCTTGGGGGCATCGAGGTCTGAAACACGGCAACATGTGGATGAAAGAAAATACTTCCTGTAGACGTACGCTTATCCTCCAGGGCAGGACAAAGAAAATTGCTTCAAAATGCAGGTCTAAGTGCAACACAATTATCAGTAGACCTGCTAAAGCAGACTGAATTTCCACTTTAAGTTCTGACGTGAGTTCTAGGTGTTAAAAGGAGATTGTACCTGTTGTGAAGGTCTCATAGACTGGAAAGCTGGTCATCTCTCCCCTGCGGGCCATGAGAGAGACTTCATACTCTGTGTCAGGATACAGCTCAGCCAGATGGTACTGTGTATCCATGGAGGAAAGCTCAATTGTTTTCCTGTCTGTGGAATCTGTGTTTGGGCCATAGGACATTGAGATCCCGTCCACTTGAGCTACAGGCTGAAACCAGGTGATAAGGGCTGTGGAGTCTGTCACATCACGCACATCCACCTGGCTGGGAGCATCAATCACTGCGGATGAGAGGAGAAGTTTGTGACAGCTAGGAATAAAGCAACGGAACTTTTATGCAAACAGATGAGCTAAAAACAGCTGCTATACAGTTTTTGATGTCACGAACCTTCAACTGATGATTGCTCTTCTAAAATATAATGGTAGCTATACAGCTTTATTTGAAAAGACCCATTGTATACTGTTTAAGAAATATATTAAGCATGATATTATTCATTTAGTTTTCCTAAATGAAGGAAAACAGTTCTGATTGAATCCAAAAACACTATTTCCAATTATACAGATGCATTCATATCTGTATCCCTACGAGTAAAAGTAAACAGGGCCTTATTTTCATGGTAAAATCAGTTTGTTAGATTAGGAAATGTACTGAGAGCTCATACTTATGTGAGCGTAAGATAATATAGAGGAACTGCATGCAGCTTAGAGCAGATTTGTGCATGTGAGATGCTCCAATGCACCAGTTATCTCACGGGAGGACAGCCTCTCATGTTGCTGAGTGGTGCCTCCCACACACACAGAGTGAGGGAGAGAACTCACTTTGAGCAATTAGTCCCTCTTTAATGCAAATCCTATGTGGCACAAGTCGAAGAAATGGAGTAGATGGAGCGTTAGAGGCATGCTGGGAGATTTTTTTTAGACATTTGTAAGACAGCAAAAACAGCCTGTCATGAAGGGAAACTCTGGTTAGTTGCACTGACAGCATAAGAGGAAATGGCACATCTCTTTCCAATATAATCTTTGGTGCGTTCTAAATGAAGGCAGTGGTAAAAGTGGAAGGATACTTGGGAAATGTCACAATGGTAAAAGGTTTTTCAGCAAACCATAAGCCGTAGTATAAAATTTGAGGGTAAACCCTTATCCAACAATCACGTCACATCATATAGTTGAAGAGGATGAAAGAGCTTGTAATGCTCTGTTCTGTAGCTGTTACTCAGAAAATGTGGTGTAATACAAAAGTGTTAATGTTTAGAATGTTACTTTAGTTTCATACTGATATATCCCAAGAATAATCAGATGATCAAATAAAAATATACAGTTGAGGTCAATAGTTTACATAAACCTTGCAGAATCCTTCAGGTCCCAAAATTTTTTATTTTCAGCATTTTTGTGTATTTGAACCCATTCCAACAATGACTGTATGATTTTGAGATTTACACTGAGGACACTGAGAGACTCATGTGCAACAATTACAAAAGTGCAAACACTCACTGATGCTTCAGAAGTAAAAACAATGCATTAAGAGCCAAGGGTGTAAACTTTTGAACAGAATGAAGATTTATACCTTTTTTCTTATTTTGCCTAAATATCGTATTATTTTCATTTAGTACTGCCCTTCAGAATCTACAGAAGATACTTTACATATTTCCCAGAAGACAAAGTAAGTTAAATTTACCCAGATCTTCAAATTCCTCTAAATGCATTGTGTTTCCTTCTGAAGCATCAGTGAGCATTTGAATCTTCTGTAATAGTTGCATATGTTGTCCTCAGTGTGAAAAGATGGATCTAAAAATCATACAGTCATTGTTGGAAATGGTTCAAATACCCAAAAATGCTCAAAAACCAATGAATCTGTGGGACCTGAAGGACTTTTCTGAATAACAGCAGGCAGTTTAACTGTTCAGGACAAACAAGGGCCCCATGAACAACTACGAGTTAAAAAAACAAAAAAACAAAACACAAACAAACAAACAAAAAAAGTGGATTATTCAGGTAACAACACAGTATTAAGAATCAAGTGTATGTAAATGTCTTTTATGTGAAACTCAAGTCAGTACTAAATAAAAAATAACATGCATTTTGTATGATCCCTCTTATTTTGGTAAAATAATGAACATTTTGCAGTTTCTGCAAGGTGTATGTAAACTTTTGACCTCAACTGTATTTTAGCTGGTCTGGTGTTGTAAGGCAAAATAAGGCCTTGAAAAACTAACATTTAAATATCCGGTTATTTTAACTCAAAATAATAATTTGAAATATTCAGAAACTTACTGCACTGCAAATAACTGCCAATTAACATAATCCACTGACTGCTCTTTTTAATTTTATGTAAGACATCCTGTCTATTTAAAATGTGAAAAAAAGTCCTGAAAATAAGCAGACTGGCCATAGTCGCCAGTTAATTACTGTCAGCAGCTGCTTACTTGTGACAACGTTCTTGCTGGCTGGGGGTCCACGGGTGTTGTTCTTTACGACCTCAAGCTTGACTTCATACTCTTGTCCAGGTCCAAGACCAGACTGCTCAAAGGTGGTCTCAGGAGGGGTGAGAGAGTTCAAAATCTCTCCATCCTCTTCTTTCTGCCATTCAAAAACAGATTCAGAACTGAACTGGTGAATATATTAAATCTAATAACAGATCGTTGGTCAAAGGTTCTGCTGGTTAATAAAAGAGCACCACAAATCATCAAAGAAGAAACAAAGTCAAGCTCCCATGAACCATGGGGTAATGAGAGGGTGTCCTGAGAGTAAACACTTTGGTCTAATAGCTGATTCTACTTGGATGAGTGTTTTACTTCACAGTGAGAGTTATTTTGGCATTGACATCCCTTAACTTGATGCGTGAATGAGACTGCCAAGCTGTGTTTTGAAAGAGGGATGTAGGGGAGGTTTGCATGTTCTAATGGTGCTGTTTTTTGGAGTTTGCATAAGCCCTTGAGAAAGAAAATAAAGCATTACAGAGACAATAGCAGTTCTGTGGCACATGGTCACGCATACTGTTGCCAGGAGCTTCTTAGAGGGTTTTGTCTTGCAAAACCGCAGACTTCTCGACAGTAGCTTTTTGCTTAGTGGCACCACTCAGCTATTTTCCACTGGGCGCCTTTTGAGCTTCTCATTTTATACTATTACTTGCAAACAGAACGGTCCTTTTATATTACATCTTTTAGGAGAAAATATGAGGGCAAAGATACACTTTTGGATCATAGCCACCCTAGAGACTTACGGAAGATGCCAGGACACTCACTGTGTTTCGGAAGATGAGGTTCCAGCCATCAAACGAGACGTTCAAGGGGTCCCACTCAACCTCCACTGAGGTCTCTTTAACCGATTTGAATTTCAGACCCTCGGGTTCAGGAAGATCTGATTGTAGGATATAAAGCAGTTTAGCAAAATATACTCAGGATAAAATAAGTATTTTTCTTTAGCATTAGATGATAGCTGACTTACGTGTGGCTATTCTAGCACTGACAGGGACACTCATCTTGCTGTTCAGGACAGCAAAAACACTGATTAGGTACTCTATGCCAGGCTCGAGCTCTCTAATAGTGGCTGTCTTCTTTTCTCCAGAGACTCTCATTTCCATCTCCAAACCGCCAGGAGCCGTAGGTGCATACGTGATAAGATACTCTGTCACAAGCATCTCATTGACCCAGGCAAGGTCCACTGTTTCTGGATCGACCTCAGTCACAGTCAGGTCTCTGGGTGGGGAGACTGTGGATTGAAACATGTTAAATTATTGACTTAATCTTAGATGAACCTCTGAATAAAAAAGGAACATGCAGGACATCTCCTTGACATTGAACACTTTGTGGAAGAGAAAAGTGTTAAGATAAATACCAGCTGAATGTGCAAAAACAACTAAATAAACCATTCGTAGAATTATTTTCTAACACAATGATGATGACAAGACATTTGAGTTTAGGGTGGAACTATTGGTTATTCTGACCACTGGCAGATGAAATAGTTTGAAACGGTTGTTTGAGCAATGATGTTTGATAATGCTACTGACATTAACTTAGGGGTGTCACAATTATTAATTTTGCCTGACAGAAAATTGTCATACAAATACTTGCAAATAATGCTCTAATTATCTGTTTTTTTTTTCGTGAGTTTTTTGTTCAGTGTTAGAGTCATTTATTCATAATTAATCTGGAAAATAAAATAGGCCTATATGCAGGGGTGCACAATGGTTTTTAAGTCTGATTCTTATAAGAGCATCTGGTTTGGCTGATATGTGAGTATAACCTATACATATGCAGTGTTACATATTCTATTGTAAATTATAGTGACTTACTTTCAGAGCAGTCGTCGCCAGTGAAGCCTAAATCACATATGCACATTCCATTCAGACATTGGCCTTGGTCATTGCAGTTTGCTGGGCAGGTCAGAACAGAGCAGTCCTCACCGGTGTAACCCTCAAAGCAGACACACTTTCCATCTTCACAGTAGCCACGGTCCAGACAGTTGTTGGGACATGTCTTTGTACCACAGTCCTCCCCAGTGAACCCACTTTCGCATTCACACTGACCATTTACACAACGTCCTCGGTTATGGCAGTCACTGGGGCAAGTCAGCTCACTACAGTCATGGCCTGTAAAACCAGCATGGCAAACGCACTTGCCGTCCACACACTGTCCATGCTCATGGCAGTCATTGGGACAGGTCTTGATGCTGCAGTCTTCTCCAGCAAAACCTTCATGGCAAATGCACTTGCCGTCTACACACTGTCCATGTTCATGGCAGTGATTGGGACAGGTTTTGATGCTGCAGTCTTCTCCAGCAAAACCTTCATGGCAAACACACTTCCCATCTATGCACTGTCCACGCTCATGACAGTCATTGGGACAAGTTTTGATGCTGCAGTCTTCTCCAGCAAAACCTTCATGGCAAACGCACTTCCCATCTACGCACTGTCCACGCTCATGACAGTCATTGGGACAGGTTTTGATGCTGCAGTCTTCTCCAGCAAAACCTTCATGGCAAACGCACTTCCCATCTACACACTTTCCACGCTCATGACAGTCATTGGGACAAGTTTTGATGCTGCAGTCTTCTCCAGCAAAACCTTCATGGCATATGCACTTGCCATCTACACACTTTCCATGTTCAAGGCAGTCATTGGGACAAGTTTTGATGCTGCAATCTTCTCCAGCAAAACCCTCATGGCAAATGCACTTGCCATCTACACATTGTCCACGTCCGTGGCAGTGATGAGGACAGGTCTTGATGCTGCAGTCTTCTCCAGCAAAGCCATGGTGGCAAACGCACTTGCCGTCCACACACTGTCCACGTCCATGGCAGTGATGGGGACAGGTCTTGATACCACAGTGTTCTCCACCGAAGCCATCATGGCAAACGCATTTGCCATCTACACACTCTCCGTGTCCATGGCAGTCATGGGGACAGGTCTTGATGCTGCAGTCTTCTCCAGCAAAGCCAAATTTGCAAATGCATTTCCCGTTGATGCATCGGCCACGATCGTGGCAGTTATTGAGGCAGGAAAGCTCAGAGCAGTCATCACCTTCATATCCAACATCACAAATACACTCACCGTTGACGCACTGTCCCCTGTCATTGCAGTTGTCAGGACAGGAAAGAATGCTGCAGTCCTCACCCTCGAACCCGGGATCACATATGCACTTCCCGTTGAAGCAATGACCTCTCTCATTGCAATCATTGAGGCAGGTAAGCTTGGAGCAGTCATCTCCGCTGTAGCCAATGTTGCAGACGCATTGTCCATTGACACACCTGCCATGGTGGTTGCAGTTTTTGGGGCAGGTAAGCTCCCCACAGTCCTCCCCAGTAAAGCCCTCTTCGCAATAGCAGGTTCCATTGTCACAGCGGCCACGGTCGTAGCAGTCGTTGGGACAGATGAGCTCGGAGCAGTCAAAGCCCGTCCAAGGCTCGTCACATACACATTCGTCATCCACACAACGCCCCCTGCCGAGGCAGTTGTTTAGGCAGTTGGTCAAGCTGCAGTCCTCGCCGATGAAGCCTTCCGCACAGAGGCAAGCCCCGTCGATGCACTCTCCATTCTCACCGCAGTCCACAGGGCACAGCTCGATGCTGCAGTCGTCACCGCCAAAGCCCTCGAAGCAGACACACTTGCCATCTTCACAACGGCCTTGATCCTGGCAAAAGTTTGGGCATTCTGGCTCGGAGCAGTTGACTCCCTTCCAACCGGGCTCACACACACAGCTGCAGGTCTCGGTGCTGTAGTTGCCACGGCCACTGCAGTAGGGCTTGGTTGTGACTTCACCTGCTAAAGAGGTTTTTAGTCATTTTTGGCTTATACTGAGAAACACTTTCATGCTGGTTTAGAGAGGAATGGGAATTGCACAGAATTGAATGATTCCTTAATGGTTCCATTAACATTTCTTTTAGTACTTTTACCCCTGGTTTCACAGACAGGGCTTAAGCCTAGTCCCAGACTAAAACATATGTCTGAGCTGTTTCAACTAAAGGAAACTTGCACTGACTGATCTTAAAATATATCAGTGGCTTTGTTTTGTCTTAAGATGCACATCAGTAAAGGCACATTTATAAAAATTACCTTAATGTTCTAATTAAACTATGGCCTAATTCTGGCTTAGTCTAAGCCCTTTCTGTGAAGCCAGGCTGTATAAATAAAGCCTTATAAATAAGGTCTTATAAATAAATAATAAATGCTAAAAAGCAGACATTTTCATGCCAATTTCAATTATTAAAAAACAAAAAGATGTAAAGGCGTGTGTAAATAAATGCAATCCAATAACTGCCATTTGACTTTATCACTATTAGCAATACAACACAAACAAAAATGTGGTAACAATTCATTTAGATTTGTACAACACTATCAACAAAATGCAAAAGGAAAATTTTTTTTAAAGGTGACATCGAATTAAAAATTCATGCAATTATCAAGCTGTTTTGATTTTCATTGATGTCATACTGCTCAGGCCCGCCCACAATTGCTGATGGACTGTCCTGTATTAACATGTATTTCCCCACTCAGCCAATTGTACGCCGTCTACTATTTTCTCTGCGCTCAAGCAGCTGTAACGATAATGCAGGTGTTTTTTAGTTGGATGTAAGAGCGAACATAAGAGTCTTCATTTTCTCTCGACATGAGGGCCACTGAGGGTGCAGTAAATTAGTTTTGTTTTCGATGGTAAAATCTACCAAATACACAAAAAAAAAAAAAATGAAAGAGGGGGTGGAGAAGTAGCTCATTATCATTTAAAGAGACATGCACTGAAATAGGTCGTTTCTGAAATTAGCTGTTTCTGACAAGGTAAAATGGGTGTTGTTTTACACAACCATTGAGGAATTTTAAGTAAAGTATGTTGCAGACATTTCATGAAGACCCTAAAGAATCATAACAACTTGAAGAAAAGGGCATCCGATGTCCCCTTTGTCTGTAAAAACTACATTGGTTTATTATAAGTGTCACAGTTAGCTCAAAGCTGTATCTGCTGGATTCTCTAAAAAGAACCATTAAAGAACCAGTCGTTCCTGTCAGGTTTGATTAAAGATCATGATGAAAAGTAAAAGCAATGAAAGTAATGACTCGAGTTGTTTGTGAGGATAAAATGAATCAGAATATCTTTATCAATGCAATGACAGTCAGAGAGGGAATTTTTGAGGAGGCTGATATGTAAATTCATATTGTTCGAATTAATGAAAGATTGCAGCAGTTTATTTTTAGTGATATCTCTTGCCCTAGCCACAAGCAGGCTTAATGTAGCACTAATGTCATACTAAAAGCCATTTGGCTTGAATAGTTACATCTGATAATGACTGGTTATGTATATGTCAGCATATATGCAGAAGGGGGAAAGGCTTGTGACTTTCTCCTTTTTTTCTGCCACATTTTGGATGAAAGCAAATGGCTTTGTGTCATTTGAATATTCATTATGATTGGTCACTTTAGTAATGAGTAGAGCCTTCATGCTATCAGCCTCCTCTAACATTCATATAGTGACTGAACACTGGGCTACTACATGTAAAAATTTTCAATTTTGGGGGGAGTTTCTATTTAAAGGGATAGTTCACCCAGAAATAAAAAAATTCTGTCAATAATTACTTATCCTCATGTTGTTTCAAACCTGTACGACCTTTCTTCATCTTTGGAACACAAATTAAGATATTTGTGATCAAATCCAAGTGATTTCTGTAGTGGCGTTGCTGTAAGCTCAGAAAGCTCTCAGATTTCATCAAAAATCTCAATTTGTGTTCTGAAGATGAAGGTCTTCCTGGTTTTGACCAACATGAGGGTGAGTAATTAATGACATAACTTTCATTTGGATGAACTATCCCTTTAAGATGAACTATCATTTTAACTTAGTCAGCATTGTTCTGTTTCTTTCAAATACATTTGTAATGAGGCTCAGCCTCATTATAATGGCCTACCGAAGTATCTATGTAATATTTGACCTCACCTGTAACCTGAGCACCACAGCAGCCTGTTCCACTGGTGCACTGCTCTCTTAGACTGGATACCTCTGCCTCCAGCATTTCCAGCCTATTCAGAAGATCCTTCAGGTCAGGCATGTGGTTATCACAACCGCAA
The DNA here is from genome assembly GCA_019740295.1 of Labeo calbasu. NCBI lineage: Eukaryota > Metazoa > Chordata > Actinopteri > Cypriniformes > Cyprinidae > Labeo > Labeo calbasu. The sequence goes on from JAHKKF010534409.1 coordinate 27,355, forward strand.
GCTTGCTTGGGAATGTTAATCCTATGCGTAAAAACAATCTGATTCTCTCCATCCGTGGTGTGCTCTAAGTGTTGGTCGGATTGCAGATTGGCCGGTTTTGGCTTCACTGGTGTTGTTCCAGGTGAATCCAAGTCCACAGAGCACAGGGATCCAGAAGGAACATTGATGTTGTATACATGGTTAAAAACCACAGGCTGATCTGGACTCGGGAGGGTCAAGTTCTCAGTGGTTGGTGACAGCGTTTCTCTTCTGTGTCTAATTACTCTTTTCACCAGGCCAGCACTAGAGAGATGAACTAGCATGGCTACTGCCACACAGGCCAGTAGCAGGCCTCGCATCCCCATGATGATTTGACTCTTCTTACTGGCGTGATTGCTCAAACTGTTTGAAGATACTGGAAATGTGGGTTTAATCCTGCAAAATGGAATTAGAACAGTCATTCAGATTGCTTTTACGGTGTCAAATTACACTTACTCTTGCAAAATGTAAAGTGAAACTTAAAAATTCCATCAATAATAAAAAGCATAATTTCTACAGCACATTTAAAAACAACAGACAAAATAAATATGAATTTAAATAAATTAATAAATGCTAAAGTATAAATTTTAAACAATTATTAAAAATAAAATAACATTAAAATAAGTCATTTATATGAATTAAAAATAAAAACTAACATATGTAGTCTACTTGCATCTAGACTTCGCCCAGCAAATCATGCTGACAGATATAAGAAAAAGGAAAATTCAGTGTTTAATCCTCAACACGTGTGCCTTTCCAACCAGAACGAATTATATTCAACTGAAGTAAACCACATTTCACTAGGGAGTGTTCATATTCAGAGTAAAATTTCCAGCAAAAAACAATTAAGCATTCATGCCAGTCAGCAACAAGGGATAGACAGACACTAAGTACAACTCAGGTTATGGTTGCCTTGGCTTCCACAAAAATCAACTCTGGCCAATAACAGCAAGGCAAACTTCAGCTCAGGAGCGAGGGCTCCAGCAGCGCTTCCTATGACAGGCTGCCATGACACACAGCAGGCAACACCTGAATCTGAGGAGCGTACTCTCCTCTCTGACGCTCTGCCCACAGCCCATGCTGACAGATTAATACTCGCGCGGAGGAGACCATCTGCAGCGCTTCCGCTAGCGTGGGCGTTCAGAGTTCGCGCTTCTCATAAAAGTTAGCATTCTTTGACCATTCTCTAGACAGCAGCACAGTTTTTGCATTAAAACACAGCACTTTTCTCATTAAAACAAGTTAGAAGTATAGTTTTTGCAGGGCTCAGGAGGCTTGTCACTTACTGAGTGCACTGGTCTGTTAAAATTTAATTAAAATGAAATGGCTGTAATACCTTTTCAAACATGTTACTGTGCTGGATTATAGGGTTTGACAGCGAGATTGAGGATGTCTGTGTTTAAAGAGTCCTGATGCGCATTGCCACATACTTGGCAACTTCGGGATTGCAGATTTAGTTTTCCGAATAGCTGTTTTCCTGAATGTTATGAAAACCAAATGGGACCCATTTAAGATGGAAATAACCACCTTTCCAAAGTGCTGACACACTGACTTTAGAATACCATAAAACACCCAATATTTATGTCAAATTATGAACATTTATGTGTGCATTTTTCAGCTTGCACCTTGTCTAGCCATTCAAACACATTTAAACCTTTACAATGAGTAATTTTCAGTTGATTTTTAAAAGTTTCTTTATATTTTAAAGTACTGCATTTGACATACAAGAGACAGACTTCTCAAAAATTATTTAAAATTTGATTAAAAATTACAATTCTTCTATTATTTCAAAAATATTTTGATGAATGCTTTTGTGCATTAACTGAAAATCAGTGTGGTCAGAAACATTCCTCATTCATTTCGCAGACTAAACTAAACTAAACTAAACTAAACTAAACTAAACTAAACTAAACTAAACTAAAATAAAATAAAATAAAATAAAATAAAATAAAGCTAAGTAAAGACCCATAAATTAATGATTAGTAAATGTATATTGTTTGAACCAATGAAAGATTGGGGCATATTCTTTAAATATTTCGAAAATATTTTCATGAATGCTTTTGTGCATTAAAGTAAAGTCAGTGTGGTCAAAAACATTCCCCATTCCCATATTAAAACAAAACAAAACAAAACAAAACAAAACAAAACAAAACAAAATAAAATAAAATAAAATAAAATAAAATAAAATAAAATAAAATAAAATAAAGTAGTAAGACCCATAAATGAATGATTAATAAACGTATATTGTTTGAACCAATGAAAGATTGGGGCATATTCTTTCATTTCAAAAATATTTTCATGAATGCTTTTGTGCATTAAAGTAAAGTCAGTATGGTCAAAAACAGTCCCCATTCCCATATTTAAATAAATAAATAAAATAAAATAAAATAAAATAATGAAATAAAATAAACCCATAAATTAATGATTAGTAAATGTATATTCTTTGAACCAATGAAAGATTGGGGCATATTCTTTTATCATTTCAAAAATATTTTCATGAATGCTTTTGTGCATTAAAGTAAGTCAGTGTGGTTAAAAACATTTCCCATTCCCATATTTAAATAAAATAAAATAAAAAAAGTAAATTAAATTAAATAAAAAGCTAAGTAAAGACCCATAAATAAATGATTAATAAATGTATATTGTTTGAACCAGTGAAAGATTGGGGCATATTCTTTAATCATTTTGAAAATATTTTCATGAATGCTTTTGTGCAGTAAAAGTAAAGTCACTGTGGTCAAAAACATTCCCCATTCCCATATTAAAATAAAATAAAATTAAATTAAAAAAATAAAATAAAATAAAATAAAATAAAATAAAATCTTTGTGTTCCACAGCAGAAAGAAAATCATACAGGTTTGGAACAATGACGACAGAATTTTAATTTTTGGGTGAACTATCCCTTTAAGGCAAACCCTCCAACATGCAGTCCTTTAGTAACAAAAGAGCAATACAAAGTGGTTACACAGATCATAATTTTGTCATGGCTGCAGGGGGGCTGACCCAAAGCCGCAGCCTGCAAGGTCAACAGCAGGTAATATCTTGCCAGGATCTGTTTAGTGAGTGGAGAGCCCGCTTTGACATGTGATTAGGGGTACTGACAGATGAGCTCCTGCGAGAGGGATCCCACGACTGCTGCCGCCCATCCGTGATTAGACAGACAAGGATGAGCGCTTCTGTGATGGAGCGCTTAAGGGGGGCTCGATGATGGGAGACTCCCGATCTGGACCCTCGGGGGCGAAGGGGACCTACTCCGCTTCTTGTTCCTCACATCTAAACCCTGGGATTAAATCAGCAAAATAGGCAGAAAATTGCTTTGAGTCGCTTTGCGGTTTTAGTTCTGGATGGGTAGCTGGCTTTTTCACTTTGAAACCTGGCTTGTTGCCACAAGAATCGAAGAAAGAAAATGACTTCGAAGGACCAAGCTGGTCTTTGTGCGAGCATTTGCCCTTACCCCCTTAACCCCTGGTGAAGGGCGGACTGTAAATGAATGAAAAATTAAATATGAAACATAATGAGGACAGCTTGGCTTCACGGCAGCAATCATAGATGTGCATGACTATGAAAGAATTAGCAGTTGTAATCATTAGATTGGAAAAGATTTCATTTTTTTGCATTTTGAAAAGCGAAAAATACACAAAGCCGCTTTCTTTTATTAGAGCTCCATCAATACAGTGCTGAGCTCAGAGCAGTATGCTAATGCTGCTGCTTACTGGCACTTTCAGATAAACCAGACACAATGTGACTGCTGCTTTCTCATGCCAGGTCTAGTTTTTATACATTGTTACTTTCTCAGACTCTGGCTGGGCCAGTTGGCTTCCGTGTGTCTAATGTGAGAGGAATTTCAATAGGGGGGTGAACCTGCTGGCACACATATTTAGTGCCAGTGATCTAAATTGGTCCTGCGTTGCGCTAAGTGCTGAATGCTGACTAGAGCGTTTGAAAGGCAGAAAACCTCACACAGAGACCAGATGAATACTTATGTAAGTCATAAATTATAGTGACAGTTAAAACGATTCTTTCACCACACCAACGTGTCACAAACAAATGAGCTTACTTGCTATTTGTTAAATTAGAAGTTTGTAGCTGTTCACATAATTGAGCAATTAGCAAGTTAGTGGTTTGAGGCCGTGGCATAATAATTAGCTATCAGATGTATACTACAAAGACATAAAACATAAAAGGAATATGCCAAAAAGTAGATTACAGAGTACAAAACATATTATTATTGTAAAGTGGATGGGAATTCGTAACACATTTTATTTAGATGACAACTGTTGATGTGGCAGAATCTCTAAATAAAATAAAATAAATAAAATAAAATAAAATAAAATAAAATAAATAATAAAATAAATAATAAATAATAAAATCTAGGGGTTTCTTCCTGTCTTTGGAGAGTGAATAGTTAATGGTCAACTATTTATTAAAGGGTTAGTTCACCCAAAAGTGAAAATTAGCCCATTATGTACTCACCCTCAAGGCATCCTAGGGGTAACTGACTTCCTTCTTTCAGACGAATCCAATCAGTTATATTAAAAATTGTTCTGGCTCCTCCAAGCTTATAACGGCAATCGGTGGGTATTTCTCTTCAAAAGTCCAAAACAAGTCCAATAAAGCACATCCATCCATAACAAAAAATGCCTCACACAGCTCCGGGGGGGGTGAATAAAGGCCTCCTGTAGAGAATCGATGCGTTTTTGTACGAAAAAAAATCTCTATTTAAAATGTAATAATCAGTTTTCTCTAGCTTGCGCTAGCAATTGTACACAGAAGCCATTCCGGGTGGATGACATAAGACATCAGTGTGTTGCTCTGAAGTGACGAATGTGGGCGCAGTGAAGAGAGCAAAACAAATCTATGGTCACAAATTAGAAGTATGTGAAAATTTGCAAAGAAAAATGCTGGAGGATTTCGATATAAGCCAAGAGGAGACTGGTTTTCCTTTGCTAAAGTAAGGAAACTTTGCTTCCTTTGCTTCTGTAAACAACCGATGGTTTGTGTGACACTCGCCAGCGCATGCGCATGGATATTTTTCTTACAAAAACACATCGATTCGCTACAGGAGGCCTTTATTTACCCCCGGGGCCACATGGAGCACTTTTTATTATGGATGGATGCACTTTATTGGACTTGTTTTGGACTGTTGAGGAGAAACATTCACCCATTGCCATTCTAAAGCTTGGAGGAGCCAGAACAATGTTTAATATAACTCAGACTACATTCGACTGAAAGAAGGAAGTCATATACACCTAGGATGGCTTGAGGGTTAGTAAATAATGGGCTAATTTTCATTTTCGGGTGAGCTAACCCTTTAAATAACCATTTATTGAACTGTAAAAAATGCTGTGGTTCACTTTCATGTTCAATAATTGGAGATGACATTCATCCACAGTCTGTTGAACAGAGGGGAAGCACAACTCATCCTGAGTTTTTTCCTATGAAATCATCAAGCAGACTTAGTTTTGTAGGTCACCCATGACAGAAAGCACTTGCCTTCACTGGGTCGCAGCCTTAATATGGGTCACCCGCAGTTGTGAATGAATAGGTATTGTCTAGACTCTGTTCACCTTAATAGATGTCATAAAATGCCCTGACAGTTTGTTTAAAACTGGGAAGGAGTCAATGATAAAGCACTGTATCATTCCTCCACCGGTGCAGGTCAAACTTCATTAAAAATCAATACGATGAAATTGAGTAAATACCTCTTAATCCAGTCAGCAAAGCTGTGGTAAACCTGCTGAAAGGTGTCTGGACTCAAAAATGCTGATAAATCATGATTAGAAACATTACAAATATGAGTATGCTGTCATTAAGAGCTGGATGCTTATCGACTGCAAGGTCATAATCAACCAGAGGTCTGCTGAAACCAGCACCATGAAGCAGCTCATAATCATCCAACACGGAGATGGATTTCCAGAGCAGCTCATAACGCCGCTCAATGGTGTGTGTGCTCTCGGATCGATGCCAAAGCATACAGCCACTGTTATTGTTTCATAAATGGATTTGTAAGTCATCGCCTTCCTGAGCAACGCTCATTTAGGAGGAGTGGCTGAGTTGACCATTAGACCTGCCATATAGTTCTGCATTTCTTCTCTCTTACTGATATTTTTCATCTCGGTTACTTTTAAGTTGCGATGTGAATGCAGAAAGCGCATTGTGACTGTCCGCTGGCCTCAAACGAGCAGATGACTGTCTATGCTACTCAATTTTGCTTGGCTTGTCTGTGCTTCAAAAGAAAGTCAGTCATGGATTGGAGTGGGTTCACTGAGCAGATTCAAACAAATGAATATGTCTGGCAACCATAAACATGTAGACGTGCTGTCTCACTTCTTTATGTGCAATGTGAGCTTAAAGGTCTCTCAAATGCCACATAAAGTGATCTCTCACCCAACGCATTCTCTTGGCATTTCTCCCATCGGTGGATTGACAGCGAGGTGTGAAACCAGAACCTAAGAACATACGCCACTGTATATTATATTTCCAACTATTCCATTCTCATTATAATGAGATTAAGTCATTGTTAATCTTGCATCAGATTTCACTGCCAGAGCTTTAAGGTAGTTCTTTTTTAATTCAATTTTAAATCCAAAACGGCATACAGCATTTTTTTTTTTATTACTGATCATTCCATTCCTGTGGGCTATTTTTATCTATATATAGTAGAGGCATAAGATTACACGCAGACTGATAAGTGAAAGGCAATGCAGGTTGTTTTCACAATGAAAAAGCTGGGTTTCATGACAGTCGAGCCCCATTTACAGAGCTCTAATGATGCTGGGAGATCTGATTGCAGTGATAGGAGGTTTGTGTGTGTGTGTGTGTAAGTGAGCGATAAGCCGGGCTGGTGTATAGGCAGAGATAGAGGTGTTTGCACTGCTCTGAATGGACCTGCGGTTCGCTGACATTGCTGCACTTTCACCAAAGGCGGACATGATAGAGCTAGGGTGACATTGCCAAAGGTGAACTCCATCATGCTGATTAAGGAGAAATGGAAAGTTTAGGACATGTCAGTCAACATCTGAAACCAGAGACACTGGAGAAGTCTACTGGGAATGAAGTTGAATAATTCCTGACTTCGGCTTCCATGTGTGCTTTTTCTTAAAGTCCAGATGGAAGGAATGAAGGAGGAACATTTGTTACTTGCTGTCTCATTTTACATTTCCAGCACTGGTGACCCCGTGTTTATTAGCTTAACCTCTGTTACAGCCAGAAAAGCAGCCTCATGTGTTCAGACCTTAAAAGCACAAACTCCTGCTATTTCTGACTCCCGTTTGTCACAACAAAGTTCAAACATTATTTCCGCACCATGCGGACAGTGCCTCACATATTAGCCCTCAAAAGATAAATTTGTTTTACAATTTTTTTTTCTATATTGTGGTCTGGCAGGAACTGCAAGGAAGAGAAGACCATATTTTAATCCAGAAGTCAATTTGCTACAGAGAAAAAAATACTTATTTGAACACAGAGGTCATTTTTTCATAGGTACAAAGCCTTCCCAAAATGGAAAGCTATTGATCATTCTTTCCGGTTCTAGAAAGAATAAAAGCTACCATGTTTTTTTGTTTGCGTGCACAGGAAATTACTTTTTCTCCAACACCAATGAATTTTGTATTTCCTCTTGCTGACTTAATAAGATAAGCCATGATCAAGTTTGAACTTTTGAAAGTTTTATAAATTGCATACAGTTCTAATTACTTACCCTGCATACCTATACTAATTAGCTTATCACAATATGATCTGGGATTGAGCAACAAGCTCTTTCAACTTATTGACCCTATTGAATGTTTTTCCTCCTGGAAATAAAAATCTGTTTTCCCACACTGAAATGTGGGAATATTGACTAGGAGATTAAGACATCTATTTTCACTCTTCAGATTGGAAGTAGAAATTCAGACATTCTGAGCTTTGTAGATTTCTCTTTTCCAGCTTCCCAAAATCTTCTGCTCACTTAAAACTCTTTCCATATCCGAGGCTTGTAGTGACGAATGCATTTTAGCATGCAAGGTCACGACTACTAACCAGAGTTCTTCACTTCTGAGGAAGACACGTGCACTCATCTCTTGGCTGCCACAGATAGGGACATTGTCTGAGCTTTGAGCCCATGGTTTCCTAGCCATGTTACATTAGCATCAGACAGCCATTAAAACCATCTGGGGCTGCGACACTTTAACACGTTGAAGTCTACTGAGGAAATCTTTGTTCACTGATGCCAACAAATCATCCTGAATGACTCTGTGGCCAATTTTGAGTGTGGAAGTAAAGAACCCTTCTTTACAGAACATATTTCAAAGAGACTACAGACAAACAGAGATAGATAAATAGGCAGACAGACAGACGGATGAGAGATAGATGGAGCAATTCAAAGAAGTAAAAAAAGTTAAACTTAACATATTTAATCTAATATTTGTCTGCAAAAATAAATTAATGAATTTTATTTATCTTCATTTGGTGAATTTCCTCAGCAAAATATTGATATATTTGTTATCAGAGCTGGGTAGCAACTGGTTACATGTAATCTAGATTACGTAATCAGATTTCAAAAATTAGGTATTTGCAATTAGATTAAGTTACATTTTACAATACTCATAATCAGACTACAGTTACATTTTTATATGGATTACATGGTTACATATTATTTATAGCAATAACTTATTTACAATTTATTGATTCTTCCCAGTTTCTCTTTTACATCTTTTAAATTTTCCTTTCTACTGCTTATACACATTCAGAAAGTCCTCAAGTTTTCTGGACATTCACACAAAGATTAGTCATTATTCAGGTGGTGACACAGCATTTGATCCTCTTTCACCAAATATATTTATTTGACATACCCCTGAGATTTTAAAATACATATTTTAATAATAAAATATCACATTTGCATGTTCACTGGTTCTCTGACATTGGTTATGGTAACATGACATGAAGGTCAACAAATAAAATAATTAATTTTTTCAGTTTATTTTTTAAGTTTTTTCATTTTGATTGATCTTAAAATAATTTATTTTAACTTAACATTTTTATGATTTAATTAATTATTAGTTTTTTATTAAACTCATAAACCCCGTGCAGTTCCTTCACAAACATCAGTTAATATAATGTTTAATGCACTTAATTTTGTTAATAACAACAAATTACTTACTCTTTGTATTTTATATCAATATGGTACAAGATCTTATCCTATTTGAGTCAATGTGATAAACGAGTAAGGTCAAAAGTAATCTAAAAGTAATCTAAAAGTAGTCTGATTACATTACCTAAAATGTATAATGTAATGGATTATGTTACTAACCATAATTTTTGTCATGTAATATGGAATCAGTAATGGATTAGTTTGTAAGTAATCTACCCAGCTCTGATTGTTATTAGTTTAATGTGACTAATTAATTAGCATATAATGTAATTAATTAAATTAAAATATGTAATTGATTGGTAGACCTAATAAACAAACAAACTGACAGACAGACAGACAGACAGACAGAAAGACAGATATATAGATAGATAGATAGATAGATAGATAGATAGATAGATAGATAGATAGATAGATAGATGGATGGAGAAACAGACAGACAGACAGACGGACTGACAGACAACCACAGGAAAACACAGAGGGTCCAATAGGCGCTCCAAGTGCATTGCCAGGCCAGGAGCAGAGCTGACAGCTGTTCAAACAAAGGCTAGTTTCCCACTCAGCTTTGTTCTGAGTGGCACTGTCAATGAATACACTGCACATAGCATCATAAAACATTTAAACACTCCGTCTAGGCAACAACCATGTGTGGTTGGCACATGTCCTTAAGATAATGATGGCAGAGAGCTGAGGAGATTTTAACAACCCAGGAGGCGTTGACATCATCACACAACAAAACAGTTCAAATATTAGCGCTATTATGAAACAGAAATGTTTCAGTGTGTTTACCCATATTCTGAGAATAGTCGCATCACATTTCTTTTTCTCAAAAAAGAACTTAAAGAGAGGAAAACTCAGTCACGTTTTGCCCCTCAATGCTAACGACAAAGTTTCCTTCATTCCCAGAAGAACCTCCCTCCCATTTAGGACCCTTGGATCCAGGGGGTCTCTGTCATTGACCCCCACCCCGTTCTGTATACGCACTCATAAGGCGTCTCTCAGCCCCTGCGTTTCCCAGCCTAGACCCCTCCCCCCTACCGCCACACACACGCACATCTTCTCATCACCTCAGTTTCTCCATTCTACTAAACGGATACAACCCATCAGTAAGGACAGCGCACTGATCCGAGAACCGTTCACCCCTCCCTCACCGCGGATGAGGCAAGAGAAAAGAGCTGGCAGCTGACAGCGGATCTACACGAGGAGCAGCAGACTAAAGACAGCAGCGCTAACACAAACCAGCTGGCTGGAAAGAGGACAGAGATCCTGGAAAGGGATAACACCGTCTGCCAGGTAACGGACACCGGCTGACCCACAGCTGCAGACAAGCCCACCACGTGTAGAGTTACGCCAAACTATCAACGCTCAGAGTGCACGCTACTGTAATTCCCCCCTCCAGTGGAGCTGGAATAATTGCTGAGCTTAAAACAAATGTGGACCACTTCCCCTATAAACCATAATGAGCAGCCTAAAGCAAGTCAGTGCATCAATAGCAGCCTTAAAACTCCCTGGCTAACAATTACACTCAGAAAACATGTGCAGTGTTGTACCTTTAGGGGTCCAATAGCTTGTCAATGGTGCAGTACCTTTAATGGTAGATCTTAATACTACATTAACACAGCAGTACCTTAAGGGTTACAACTCTAAGCTACTAATATGCACCTTTTAGGGGTAAATAAAGTACAAAGTTGTCATTTTAAGTGCACTGCCTCAGTGACAAGCTGTTGTACATTTAAAGGTAAAATTATTTAACATCCTTTAAATCATCCTTCGAATTCAGCATTTAAAACAAGAACAAGCCCAATTTACTAACACACGAACACTCGTAAGTCATTTAACATGCAAATCTGTCACACTAACAGGTAGACTGAAGTGACTTGGAGCATCACAGCTTACCTTAGTGAGACCAACCCTCCTTTACAGGCTCAGCGATGTCCTTCTGTCTAGGGAACTGCGACGTGTTGCAAAAGGAATGGTTAAAAACATCAGGAACTCTTGAAGTGCTTTTTAATTTTCTTTAGACAGATGACAGTCCTGTCATTCCCTCTTGTCTCTCTGCTCTCAGTGAGAGTGCTCCATCCAGCCTGTGTATGTCTGCTGATGCTGAGAGAGGGAATGAGTGAAAGAGAGAGAGAGAGGGAGGGAGGGAGAAGTCCCTTTCTTTTAAACAGTAGACACTTTGCGGTCAGACCCCACTCCCACCTACCACTCTTATATACACCCCCCTCCCCTTTCTCCCTCTGACTGGAAGCTGAGGAGCTGAAACGGGATGCCTCAAGGCTGAGTCGCAAACTCATACACGCACACACACTGAGAAGAGAGGAGGAGAAAGAGACAGAGAGAGAGACCATTTACTATAAACTGGAGCAGCCAATGATTGGATGAAAGGAATATATCCCAAGCTGCATTAACATACATTTCAGATTAGAATTAACAGGGAGGATAAAGGAGGAAGGACCTTGTGTGTTTGATGACGAGCATGACACGGCGGATGATGGGATTATGTACGGTGATCAGCATAATCAACCTTTAATCCCCCAAATCCAACCTCGCTATGGAAAAAAACCCAAAAAGAGTCGTTTTAGTCAAGGTTGGTTCGCCCTTTTTTAAACCTTAAATGCCTCTCCTAAGTGGAACCATCTCTGTGCCGCAACCTCCGGCTTTTCGTGCTCCCCTGCGCTTCTGTAAATACTCTTCCCTTTCAGCGTGTCAGGTTATTCACCTTTCCATCTGCACTACCCACAAACACCTCCCCCCACGTGCACTGCAGGTAGAAGAACATCCAACCAAGCCAGCTGCAATTACCGGACTATCCAACGTTTTGCGCAAACAGCAGCTTTTCTTGAAATAAGCACTGAACAAAGAGCCAGTGGATTTTTTTCATTCCAGGCTTGTTTGTTTCAAATGAGAAACGAGAAACATATTTCATTAGAGATGAGATGATGTCTCTCGTCGTGTCAAAAACTGACCTTTAGTCCTCTTGGGGGGCAACACGGAGGCACCCGTGGAGACGGGCGCTCGAACCCCCAGAGAGGAATCAAGAACGTTTTTTTCTGGTGAGAGAAAATCAACCCCCATCAGCCTGTGCTCAATAAGTCATGAATCTGTGATGATATGCCCAGTCGACATGGGATTTTAATCTAGGTCTCATTTCAGAGAGCGAATCATCACTACATTTCAAATCAGGCCCGGTCGCTGATCAAATTCAAACGCGAGGTTTTTTTTTCCTGTCACAAGGCAAAAATGATATCAATTTCAGGTTCGCCTTGAATGGAAAAGTACAATGCGAGGAACAGGAGATGAACAGGCATAGGATATTTCCCAAGGTGAACTCCACAGAGAGATGCTCTTGGTAATGGCGTGCATGTTTGTGTTTTCTGCAAATGAATATATGTGGTGGGTGGTGAAGGGAAATGCAGCCAGAATGAGATATGAACTCCTAAACCTTTGTACGAGACTTTATGGAAGTGCATTAATATAACGCCCACCCATAATGTCATACATCCAGTCAGTATGTCTATCTATCTATTTATGTCTGCCTATATGCGCAGAACATGAAGTGCAGTGAACATCATTGAGTGATTCTGAGTGTGAGTGTGTGTACACATCATTTTTCTCAGGGTCTCTATCTTCCTGAGAACACATATCACCCCTCTCCATCTGTTCGTACTCTCACCTTTCTCTCACACTCTTTCCTTCACCGAATCACAGCGCTTCGCAGGGAATAGCAGTGGGAGCGGGAGCACTCTGGGTTCGTCAGGCGTCCCCGTGCTGTTGACATCCACGGGAAAATGCATCCACCAACTGATTTCCCAACTGACAACGGTGTGCGCATCGTTCCCCAACAGCCAATTTCTACTAGCCATAACCAGACACAAGATACAGGAACCCAGCTTTGTTTGTGAGAAGATGTTTAGACTCATTATAGTGTTTAGAAAGAAGAGGATTTAGATCCTCTGAGTCAGAGGGGAAAATAGTCAAATACTGGCATCTGGTTGTGGAGAATCTTCTTTGAAACTGAAGTAACTACGCATAATTCAAACTACAGACAAGTTACCTCCATGCAGCTATGTGCAGCAACAGCATGACCATACATACCAACCCAGGCTCATTGGAAATACGTGCCTCTACAGACATTTCTGCAACACTGTACGTACCTTACTGCACGTTTTGCAGCAGTTTCAAAGTGAAAGGTCCAGAGAGTGGCACTAAAAGACAAGTTCAGTAAGCGACCGTGGTTTATTAAGTTAGTACAGGCACGTATTGCTGAGTTTTTATGACACTGTCCAAGGTACGTATTGCGGCTGTTCATAGTTCAAATAACCAGGTAGTGTCGCTAAAGGTTAATGCTCTATCGTGTTGGAAATAGGCCTACCCCTACACCACCTCCACCTCTAAACCTAACTGACTGTGTTAAAAATTGCAAAAGTGGTATAAAAATGCATTTGTTGATGCTATTTTGACTTTTCTATGTGGATTTGAGCTGTTTTGTTGACTGGAGCAAAAACGCTGTATCACATGAGCTACCGTGCAAACTGAATTAGAAAACTCATGCATATGAACCTGTATATGTGACGACAATGTTCAGAAGTATCCGTTTTCAAAAGTGTGCAGGATGGTAAAATTGTTTTAAAAGCCATAATATAATATTCTGTAAGTTATTGTGTGAAAATTAGGCTTTATTTATCAAAACTCTGTGTAAATCATACTTTGAATGAAAAGGAATAAAAATTGTCTGAGTTTTACTGCCTCATTGGAAATACGTGCCTCTATGTACATTTCAGCATACCTATATGTATACGAATCACTGTCGTTTCCAGTTGAAATGAACACTATTATATTATGGCTTCAAAACAATTTTAACATCCTGTGCAATTTTGAAAACCGATACTTTTGAACATTGTCGTCACAATTCAGTAGGCTTGCTCGGTAGCTCATGCGATACAGCATTGCACAGTGATGAAGAGTTCCGGTACGAACCCCGTGAAACTACAGTTCGTCAAAACTGCTCAAATCTGCATAACAAACTTAAAGTAGCATGACTGCATCAACAAATGCATTTTTATATCACTTTTGCATTTGTTAACACTATCAGCCAGGTTTAGAGTTGGGCTGGTGAAGGGGATATTTCCAGCAGTATTAACCTTAAGCGACCCAGATATTTGAATTTTAAATAGCCGCAATATGTACCTCAAGCAGCGTAATAAAAACGCAGCAATACATGCCTGTAATAATGTATTAAAAATGGCCACGGTCATGTATTGAATGTGTGTTTTAGCAACACTCTCTGGACATTTCACTTTGAAATTGGCAAGAAACGTGCAATAAGGTTGTATATAGAGGCACGTATTTCCATTGAACCTACTGTATAGACACAGACCTCCTTATCATGCACATACACATTTTTTCACTATCTATATACAATAATGAACATGCCCAAATACAACACTTGCTAGTTATACTACAAGCAACTAACAAAAGTACATAACTATAGTTATACATAGCTATAAAGGGACATATATTTCTTTAAGCTGGGGAAAAAACTTGCTTGCTTAGTAAATTTATTTTGTTTTAAGGATTTTTAGATAATTTACTAGGAAAACAAGTCAAAAAGATTAATTTCTGCACTACTAGTGTCATCTAGTGGAACTACAAAAATAAAGCATGTTTTCTAACAACCTTTGCAAACTCCCCTTTTGCGCATCACACCTCCCCCAGCACAAACATCACAAACACAGCTCTTACAGGTCTATAAATATCAAGACATGTCTCAACAGGTAAAAGTAGAGTACTTTCAATAAAAGGTCCAACACTTTACCTTGCTTGTCAAGAAGAAACTCTGCAAGTTCGTCATATCGACTGAAACCCAAACATTTCATCACGTTCCTCCATCTTGTAAAAACATGACGATGTTTACCCTTGTTTACGCCGTTGTCTTTCTCTGTGTGTTTTGACAAGTCTTCAAACTGTGAAGTCTCTTTTCCACACCAGCTAAACACTCTCTGGCTCAACTTGCTACAGTAGCCACACCCAAACTCTTGCCATTGGCTGTGCAGAGGTATGCAAATACATAGGTTGACAGGCAGGTATGACATTCATCATTGTATTTGAACCAAATGCAATGACTGGATAAACATTTTATAGTTCTGAGCCTTTCACAGAATATACAGACTATATATATGGGGGAAAAAAACCTGCCTAAACTAGCTTTAAGAGGTTAGTTATTGAAGTGTACATATATTCATATCTGATTCACATCTAATTTACAATTTGATCAAAGTGTTTGTGAATAAATGAACAGCATCAAACTTCAGGCAAATTAATTTACAATTAACAAAATTGAAAAAAAAAAAACATTTCAGGACTCGATTTTATGAATTGTTTTTATTTTGATAAACCATAATTAATTTCTGACTTTCCAACATTAAATAGGAAGAAGCGTTTAGAAGTCTGTGTTTGGTTATTATCTCAGCTTACTTGGCAGCAAACCTGTGTACGCAAACAATATGCTATGAAAAACAACGTAGCATTTGGTCTCGTTACTTTCCTACTTGTTGGAAAGAGAAGTTTATTACTGGAATAAAACAGTATTATTTTAAAAACAGCTAAACTACTGCCAAACTACAGAAAAATGTAGCTCCCAATTCAGATCTGCTCCTTACAGCTTTTAAACAGAAAGCAACAGAGATCTGCACTATACTTTCATATAATTCTAAACATATATTTTTCTTACAGGTGTCTCGGGACATATTTTTCCACATTACTCCACATTTGCTGGCTATAACCGAATCTAACCAGAGGTACGGGCTCTACAAATTAAAGAAAAGGTTGCTGAGAGCACAGCTCGCCTTCAGTTCATTTACCCACGTAATTGGTGGCAGTCCATTCGCAGAAAGAGCGAGAGCTTGACGGCTAGCAGGGCACTTTCTATCAGCACAAGTGAGATCTAATTATGAGCGGAGAAGCCCTGCCTGCGGCTGGGTAAAGTGTCAGAGGAGAAGGGAGCAATGATGAGACAGGACTCACAACTCACAGTCACCCTCATGACCTGGACAGACCTGTTTACCTCATTAAAAATGAATTCACAGGTAATATTGGCTTGTGTCCCATGCCCTCCCTCTCCTCCCAAGTCTTAGCTTTATCTATTATGCAGAAGGGAGCCCGTGCGGGACGGTTAACTGAGGGAAGGTCATTTGGACAACTCGTAGAAGTTGGAGTCTTGGAGTGTTGCAACCCCAGCTTAGCCACCAGGTCTGGGAAATTAAAACACTAATGGCCTGCGTGAGTGTAAAAAGCATAGATCAAGTGGAAGGAGAATCATTGAAATGGCCATCAGTGAAATGGGCCTGCGGTCATAATTGGGCTCGATTTATAATTTATAAAGCAAAGATAGGGATTGGCATGAATAAAGAACGGCACAGGAAGAGGTGAAAGGCTATTTTCTACCCTCCACATTTATGCATTAATCCAGCATTGGTGATGCAGTGAATTATGGTCATTAGGCTTTGAGAAATGAAAAACAGCCATTACGGCCCTTAAGGGTAGCTTTTTACATAATACCGAGACCAAAACAAGAAAAGGGATGAAAGAATTGTTGCAGACACATGATTTGGTGGTATAGTGAGAGAGAGTGATGTTTCAGACCACACACAGGTCACCATCGCTGTGCACGTACATAAAAAGCCTGTAAATTTCTGAGGACAAAGACAGCAGATTAGGCTTTTCGGTGACCCCAGTGACCCGACAACCTCTGAGGGGTTCAGACCTCAGGAGCCATGAAAATTGTGTCAGACTTTGCTTCTGCTTTTGTTAGCCAATGGTAGATGAGCATCTCTCTGGCACCGAGGTATGTGAAGAACCGTAAAAATGAAAGATTAACATGCTCTCTGAGAAACCACACTACAAATACAATCCAAGATCACACTATACTGCATAATCTATTGTTTTTACCACATTCACTGAAGGTCTTTTTATCCATTTTGATGATAAGATGGAAAAGAATGAGGCGCAGCCTCAAAGAACATTTACTATCGTTCAGGGTAATTTAGAGAGCAGAATCTGCATCTTTCATTATTCTCCAGTTCTGTATGTTTTTACAAAGACATGGTGTTTTTTTATTCAGCGGGGAAATGGAAATGCCTACACATTCCTTTAACACCAAAAGCACTGACCAAATTATAGAAAAACAAACAAGCCGTATCCTTCAGAGCAGCTCACGACATTGTGAGTCCAGTGAAAGCAGTGGGTTGGGGGTTGACAGAGATATCAGCGCTCAAAGAGGATTCTATAGAGTGAATAAGAGATGGACGAATGCTCAGTTCCCATAGCTCCTGAGACACACAGGCAGCACAAACACTCATACATCATTAACATTTATGCAAATATCAGCTAAGTTTGCACGCTTGTTAATGAATATGCATATTCTGTATAATGAAGGTTTAATGCTTATATGCATACATACGTTCTCACAAATAATTAACTATGGCTGTCTCAGAAGAATTCAAATAAAGAAGGCACAATATTTTCGAGAACATACTTCCTTATTACCTACACGCAGACCCAGACAGAATCTACAGGAAAAATTGATGAGGAAATGTGTTTGAAAGAAGTGAATACTAGATGGTGCACTTTTATTTGCAGCTGAAAACATACAGTAAACTATTTAATTAAAAAAAAAACAAAAAAATACAAGATGCATAAAACTTTGAAAGATAGTTCTGTGAATTTTAATTATGTGAAAAACTTAAAATCTAAATTTTAAGTTTAATTAAAAATCTAGTGACACTGCACAAACCAACCATGTGGATTTCCTATTTTAAGTGCCTCTATTATGCCATTTTAAGGTTCCTAACTTGTTTTGGGAGGATCCGTGTGAGGGGCATGTTGTAACATGACCATATGACAGCTTAAAATGTTATCTGATCTAATGAAAAAAATATGCAAGACAGACAAAAATATTTTGTCAATAAAATACATATATATATTTTTTAAACAAAATAATGGCGTTTTTTTAAGAATTAAAAACTATCTAATTTTGGAGTTTGACGATGAACACATTGCAACCGTGCTTGGGACTGATCTGATCACAAAGCAGCTATACAGTATAGTCCAAAACAAAGTGCGTAAATGAAGAAAAACATTTAGACATTCGGAAAAACACAGAGAAACACTCCCCTCACTCCACACAAGGCTCTCATAGAACACGAGACACGAGCCAAAATGCTTTACATTTCTTAAAATGATCATTTCTGAACATTAAACATGTTTAAACTGTTTCTTGTTGTTTCTCATTAAAATCCAAATAAGCAGATAGTTTAAATTACATCGCTAACGTCATAGAATAGCATAGTTTAATATAGCGGGGCACACTGTAACGCAGTGTTACAGCTTTCCCCATCTACACGACTGGACTTTAAAACATGGTTAGTGTCTTCTGCTAGATCCAGCGAACCATTAATGAACCATCTAAACTGATAAATATCAGATTGGATATTAAAATAGTAGCAGATTTGTCTCATTTTAAATGAATGTTAAAAACTGAGAAGAAAAATTTACTTCAGCCACAAATTAACTTTTACTATGGTTAAATAAATATTCAGCAATATCTTTAAAAGGCTTTTGAATTTTGGTGCACTTTTTTCTCTGTATAGTGCAGATTGTTTACATTCACATACAGCAACATTGCACACTGCATGAAAGACAATATTGGAAATGGCATAGAACCCATTTAAGGAAACCCATCAATAGATGAAAGGACCACAGAGACATATTGGTATGTCCAGTGTATTTAAAACAAAGTTCATATTAACATGTTGAAGGAGATAAAGTATTATTTTAATAACCTAGTATTTAATACAGGAAAATATAAAATCACACTAAAATTGTCCAGAGCTGAAATAGCTATGTTTAGGGGTCAAATATGAGGTTTTGATGGGTGCATGTGGTCAAACTGAACATTACTACAATGTCAGAGCAACAGATTAATCAATTCTGTCATATCATACATATTTTAAGAATATGTTATAATCAAGACCATGGCAATCCTATAACATTTCTATGTTTGTCACCCTGTTCTCCTTTTTGGAAATAATTGTCACATTCTAAAAGTAAGGCTACAATTAGTGCCCACTTACCTGCCTTTCAGGAAATCAGTTAGAACTACTGGGTGAGCATTATTGTCATCTAATTAATATTCATGAGCTAGGCTGATAAGGTTTATAATGTGTCTCTCCTACTCCCCCACTGAGAAACTCCTGCTCTAGTATTCAGTACTTCATTAATATGTACTTCTTTAAACGTCTCATGCAACACAATTTTACAAGACGCAGAGGGGAGAGACGCACTTTAAGACTTTACTGAATCTGATTCAGACCTCTTCTCTGACAGGCTTTGGTGATTGATGTCCAACTCTCCCTGAATGTCTGATATTTCACTCCTCTCTTCATCTCTCCTTCTTTTCTTTCAAGACACCCCATCCCTCCCTATGTCCTCCTCCATCTGCCTTTCCGCAAACAGCTCTGATGACATTGTACAATGTCTCACAGATACCATGAAATCCCCAACCCACCATCACGTACAACTCTGAGGAAAAAGTGTTTTCGTCCTGTGACTTTCACCAGTTGTGACAAAAGACAACACTCTTATCCAATGTCCCCTGCCTCTCCTTCCCTTCACAAAATAAATGGGGTAATACATCAGTTAAGGCATGTTGTGGCACTTTTATCACAAATGTGCAGTCTTTCTCTTCACCCTATCGACTCAGGAAATATTGAGCTCAATATGAGCATCTATCCGGGCCCGCAGAGTATAAAGCCATATCTCCGGCAGTGCTGGGAATGAAGCAGTGCTGAGTTTAGAGACAGACCGCCAGTTTGGACGGATGATTTATTCATATGAAGCAGGTAGAGGCGCAAAACTGTGTGTCAGGGCGTATTTCTGCAGAGATTAAGATGTCCTAGAGGTTTATGTCTCTGGTTCGGCAAGCTAGGAGCGCAATAACACATGTTGACTGCATGCCACAGACAAGACTAAGCTTTGGTACACCTAGTGAAGCTTTACAAAGTTGTCTTTTCACAAGCAAAAGACTACAAATCCTGTAGTTTAGGAAACTCTTTCATCTGTAGTTGATAACATGTGAAATTCTGTGTGTAGCATTTTAACTTAGGTTCTAAAAAAATATGAGGCATCATAACTGTATTCAGCATTGATAATATATCAGCATGTAAAAATTATTTGAAAAGATTATGTGACACTGAAGACTGGAGTAATGATGCTGAAAATTTAGCTTTGCATCACAGGAATAAACTATATTTTAAAGTACATTAAAATAGAAAACTGGTACTTTAAATTGTAATAATATTTCAAAATATTACTGTTTTTTTCTGTATTTTTGATCAAATAAATGCAGCTTTGATGAGTATAAGAGACTTCTTTAAAAACATTAAAGGTAAAGGAATTAAAGAATTATATTTAAAAGAATAATATTATATTAAATATAAAGAATTATATTTCTCACATTTCTCATAATATTAGTTATTAGTTATATAGAAATAATATAGCATTTTTCTTTTAAATGTCAAAAAAAAAAATATTTCAGTGAATGTTAACTACATCACACATTAAATAAAACTTATGACAAATACATTTAAGCAAAAATATTGTAAAATCTGAGGTAACAGTTTAGTTTGATAAAATACTTTGGACATTATACTAACTATAATTAACTTTGCAACCACATGTCAACTATCAGTCATCAGAGTATTAGTAAACGGTCTGCTTTATTGTAGTGATGGGAATATTGGCATTATAAATAAACAACATTACTAACAGCATTACTTTTTTCAGTAACGAGTAATCAAACGAATTACTGTTTCCCAGTTACAACACCATTACCGTTAGTGACAATAAAATGCGGCGTTACTATAAGTTTTGTGTTGCATTCTTCTTCTGAGGTAAATTCTGGCTTATTCCTTTAAGCGCATCTTCTTCCAGAAACAAAAAGTAGCCAAGATGAACTTGATGAATGTTCACGTTTGTTTACGGAGGTGATGTGGGTGTTTACCTACGAGCGGGGACACTCATGGGTGTGATTATATTACAGACGAGTTTAGACAGGGGAAAAACTGAAGCTCCCGTTGGTATCATACCGATTACTTCATCAGAGAATATTTGTTTTCAACCTGACTTCATTTAAAAGTAGACATTTCAAGTTTTCTATACATATATTTCTTATATCTGTGAGGCATGTATTCGCGGAGATTCAGGTTGTTTTATTTCCGTATCTGTGAAGAGAGGTGATGGAGACCAAGAGGGCAGAGAGTGCACCGTGTTTATTTTATTTATTTTACAAAAGCACATTGTTTTTTGGTTATTATAATGTTTTTCATGTCAGCGGGTTAAAGCGACTCCAATAATGTGATAGTTAGCCCCTGGAATGTGTCTCTCACATTGTCCCACAGCAACATTAAAATAGTGTGGATTAGTGTACAATGTTTTATTTGTTTACCATATTTAATACTGGGGGCATCCAAGTTATTTGACATATTTGAATTTTTTTTTTTTTTTTAAAGTAACACAATAGTTACTTTCCCTGGTAGTTACTTTTATAATGATGTAACTCAGATACTAACTCAGTCACTATTTGTGAAAAGTAATTACTAACTATAACTAATTACTAACATGCCCAACACTGCTGACTATAAGTAACCTTTTAACCTAACAGTCTATTAATACTCTAATGAGAGGTTTTTATTTATTATTATTATTATTATTTTACATATATCTGAAAATTTTGCCATGGTGAGAATATCTAGCCACTGAATTGATTAAAAGAGGGTGTGGGGCTTTTTGCACTGCAAGCATGACAAGAGATTTCCTGGATAGTCTCTGGCTTTGTGATCTGTCTGAACTGCGGATCGTCTTCACTCTCACTGGCTCTTTGTCTCTTTTCCGCCATGCATCTCTGCTTAGATGAATGAGAGGGCGGGGAAGGAACAAAGAGCAGGATAACGGGTATTTTACTGGGCAGATGAGCTGAGTTGAGGTTATGGCAGCCATCTCTATGGAGAGCTGCTGAGAATGCTCTTGACGGAAGTTGTCTTTCTTATGCTGATCTAAGACCAGCTCCATTATTCCAAAAAGTACAGAATACCCACTATGAGAGAGACAGAGGAGCAGATCCCAGATCAGTCTGGAAGCATCTTCTGTCAGCACCACACAGTCAACTCAGAATTACATACAGTGTCAGCTTCTGCAAAGTGTGTGTGCAGTCTGTACACACACCTCATTTGTATCTGTCATTCTGCACCTGTCTCACACAAATGCCTACGCTCTTAATGCTGATGAGGCTGTTTTATTTTACTGCTTATACTAATTATACTACTATAAATATATGGAAATGGGAAAAAAACAACAAAAAAAATCCCAGATGAAATGAGAAATGTTGAATACATCCATCGAGTTTTCAATACACTTGTCCTGTGCAGGCAAATACTATAAATTATGAATGTAAATGAACAAAATTATATCATCTTTCATATTTCATCAAGGTTTCATGAATTTTAGGAGGCAGTTGTCTATGGTAGGCAACAGGCAGTAAAGTAGCTCACCAAGTTTTGAAACAGAGGTAAATGTTTGAGTATAAAATATTGCAGAAACCTCGTGATATCTACAAATATGCTTTTCTCAGTAAGATATAAGCACCTCTGTGTTATCTAGACTGACTTTAAAATGTCATATTCTTAATGTGATAGCCTGCCATTTATATATATATGCTTTTACAACGTGTTCTTTCTCACAAGACCTCTATCATTATCTGGCAAAGCCACTACTTCATCCCACCTCCGAATGATGTCCGTCTTTAACAACATCCTGTCCTTCACTCTCTCTCTCTCCTGCTCTCTATTTCTCTTTGCTTCTTATCACTTTTTTCTGTCATCTGCATATCCACATCCCTTGTGTGAGTAATCCTGCAGGGTGCTAAATAGAGGACAAGTCACGCCTCAGCACGTCAGCCGGTTCTGTCAACTCCTCGGAACAAACTCTCCCTCTCTCACTTACACACACACACACACACAAACACACACAGACACATCCATACGCTTTCACACATCCATGCACTTACATTAGTGCATATGCAGCACATAGCACAGCATACTACAAATGTTATGCATATTCCTCCTGAAACCTGCTTATGTTTGAAAAGTGTTCAACAATAATCTCCAACTGCTTTCCTCACTACACAATGTGAGACAATGATATAATGGACAGAAGGACAGTTCAAACATTTAGTTCATTTAGTCAATGTCAAGTAATTAATTGGGATTTATCATTTATTGTCATTTATAAGGATTAGTTCACTTCCAGAATAAACATTTCCTGAATATTTTCTCACCATCTTGACAACCAAGATGTTCATGTCTTTCTTTCTACAGTCATAAAGAAATTAAGGTTTTTGAGGAAAATTTCCCTGATTTTTCTCCATATAGTGGACTTCAATGGGAGCCAATGGGTTGAAGGACCAAATTGCAAGTTCAAAGCAGTTTTAAAGGGTGCTACACGATCCCAGTTGAGAAATAAGGGTCTTATCTAGCGAAACGACTGGTCATTTTCTGAAAAGACAAAAAAATTATGTACTTCTTAGTCATAAATGCTCGTCTTGCACAAATGTGTGACTTCACACATTATGTAATCACTTTGAAAAAGGTTACGCATGGTTAGTTGTTTGTCTGTGTACTTTGGTTTAAATTTCTCCCCCAACTTCAAAATCGTCTGACGTTGTTTAACCTTTTTTGTTAAGGGTGTTTGACTTTCTTTGCACGTTCGATTTGTAAACACTGGGTCAGTTCGATTTGTAAACACCTACATCATGCTTGACCTTTCCAATATGACTACAGCATGTAATGGCTTAGGTTGAGCTAGTGCAAGACTAGCATTTGTGGTTAAAAGTATATTCAATTTTTTTTTTTTTTTTTTTTTAATGACAGGACGTTTCGCTACATAAGACCCTTATTCCTCGGCTGGGATCATGTAGAGCCCTTTGAAGCTGCATTGAAACTGCCATTTGGACCTTCAACCCATTGGCTCCCATTGAAGTCCACTATGTAGAGAAAAATCCTGGAATGTTTTCCTCAAAAACCTTTCTTTTCGACTGAAGAAAGAAAAACATGAACGTCTTGGATGACAAGAGGGTGAGTAAATGATCAGGAAATAATGTAATCATTTAATCTTTTGTCATTTCAAACCTTTATGACTTTTTTCTGTGAAACACAAAAGAAGATTTTTGAAAGAATGTTTCAATGGCTTTGGTCCATACAATGGAAGTCAGTGGGGTCCGAGTCCACTAATTTTATTGCATGGGCAATGACAATTATTTTTCAGAATATCTCTTTTTGTGTTCCACAAAAGAAAGAAAGCTATAGAGGATTAGAACGACATGATGTTAAGTAAGCAATGCTAGAATTTTAATTTCTGAGTGAAATATCCCTTTAAAGGAGAAAACCTATGCTATGAAGATGCTTTGAATATTGTGAATATCAGAAAACCAAACCAAACCAAGTTTGACTCAGATAGACACATTCTGCTGAAAGTTCAAACTATAACATTACATGAGTTAGATTGCTTTTTTCACCTTTGAATCTTTAGCTTTGAGGCAGACAGAAAATTAACTGCCACGTCTTCATCTATTCAGAGAGAAATATGTGAAGACAGATGACCTTCCTATACAAAGTGTTTTTTCAAACTATGATTAGATTATTTGAATCAGCCATATTCTTTCTGCATTTTTCTCATTCGAGTAAAGATCTAAGTTATTTTTCAAACACATAACTGTGGAACACCACAATACAGTAGTTATAAAATGCGTAAGTATTAAATGTGTCTAACTAGACTTCTTTGTTTTCATCTCACATGTGGATATTTTTTTTTCCATTTGTTCTGCTTCAGTAGTTTAATAACAAAAATAACTCTGTATGACCAGTCTCAGCAGACAGCTCTGTGTTCACAGGTCATTGGGCCGGTGGGGTGAGCATGATAGGAGACCCAGCGTGTGGCCTCTCACCCTGAGTTGGACCTCAGACACCTCCCCACCACACTCTTTTTGACACTCACAGCAGCAAACATAAGGACACTCAGAAGTACACTGAGGGCAGAGGAAGCACTGGTGAGCACATTATGTTTGTTATTGAACAGTGTCCTCAAGCCATAATAAATCAGGGATCAAGTATGAAGCTCATTGCTTTGAGGCTTTGAACAAACAACTTCAGTTTTCCATGTCGAGATCTGAGAGCAAATGATAACGCTGTGATTTTTAAAGGACTGTGGATTGAGACAGCTTCCATGAAACGCCTGTGCCATTAGATCAATGCCAGAAGAGGTCTAGGGTAATGTGATTTTCAAAGTACATGACATTTTAAATGTACTTGAAGTTTGACTTTAAATATAAATGTACATGACATTTTTAAACTAAATGCCAAGACCGATGCTTCTAAGAAATTGCTTTGTTCTTTCAGGGATCCAAGATTTACATATAATGCTTGAAAAGAATAGCTCACCCAAAAATGAAAAAGCTTCAAAAATGTCTTAAAAAAGCACCATACACCTATCATGAAAGTGGTCCATATACTGTAACTTGTGTGCTCTGGGCCAAGTTTTCTGAAGCCATGCAATAAATTGTGGTCGTTATTCATTAAAATACAACATCTACAACCATTCTGGCTCTCTTTGACTGGTTCATGAGAGAATTAGTGATGTGTGATTCATTAACGGATTATTCAATGAACAATTTGCTCACAAATCAGAGTGATCCAGTTCTCAAATTTTACACAGATTTGATTGCACTGGGTAACATCCTATAATTACATAAATTTTGGTTGTAGATCTATCATACGGCTTTAGAAGACTTGAAATGTAGCACGTCTTATAAACCAGTTTGGAGGAGACATACATCACTTGCAACCTCACGTGCATTGTTGTGAAAAAAATATAAATAAGTAGAGGGAAACAGGAAT
Organism: Labeo calbasu; assembly: GCA_019740295.1. Classification (NCBI taxonomy): domain Eukaryota; kingdom Metazoa; phylum Chordata; class Actinopteri; order Cypriniformes; family Cyprinidae; genus Labeo; species Labeo calbasu. Next base: position 53,506 of record JAHKKF010534409.1, read on the forward strand.
AGGAAAAAAAATGCCTCACAGTTACAGCATGAAATACCCTTCAAACTATAACATTTTACATAACATACCTATTTTATCTCACAAATCTGACTTTTTTCTTGCAAATGCAAGAAGTTCAGACTTTATAACTCATTTTAACTCAACAACAGTGAGTTTGTCGATTCTGAGATAAAAAAGCAAGACATTTTGGGCTATAAACTCATGATTCTGAGCTGAGGGGGAAAAGAGAGAATGATGAGCTGATTTTTCTTATCAAAATTGTTGAGATATAATCTCACTTTTGAAATTTAAACTCAAATTTACCTTTTTTTTATTCTTTTATTTCATGGCTTTCATAGACAGCTACTTGTAAACTGGCATTTTCTGTCATGTCTTCCTTTCTTCAGTCGTAAAGAAATTATGTTTTTTGAGGAAAACAGTTTAGCATTTTTCTCCATATCACAGACTGCTATCGTGCCCCGATTTTGAACTTCCAAAATACAGTTTAAATGCGGCTTCAAATGATCCCAAATGCGGTTGTAAATGATCCCAGCTGAGAAAGAAAGGTCTTATCTAGTGAAGCGATTGGTTATTTTTATAAAAATAATACAATTTATATACTTTTTAATGTTAAACGCTCATTTTGTCTTGCTCTGTCAGAACTGTTTTTGTTCCGGTTCATGA